>VBSM01001681.1:4858089-4889878 GCA_008086735.1 Cheirogaleus medius
CTCTCCGCATCCACGCCAACATTTATTGTTTGGGGACTTTTTGATAAAGGCCACAGAATAAACTTTTTTAAGCAATGAGAGCATGTCATCCACTTAAGAGGAAGTAAACATTGAAGCCACATGCTTCTGAGACAGGTAGCTCACAATAAAACAGTTTGCTAGGGAGGAGGTGATGCCTGATTCCTTCAAGTTGGGGTGCCATAATCTTGACTCTGTGAATAGGTAGAGTCTGTTCAGTTCCTGTCTGGCTATATAAGAATATACTTAGATATTTATAAAGAAGATAAAAGATTTTGTTCGGAATTCTGTGATCAGAACCAGGTAAATTATGCAGTTATATAATAAAGGACATAAGAGATGTATCTTCTACCCACTAATGGGCTGGTGGTTATCCCTTATAATTGTAGTCCAGAGATTAGTTGTGACTCAGTGGGTAGACATTCCTTGTATATCCCATCTCTCCTATTAGCTTCTTACTTTTTATTTATTACCAATCACTGATAGGTCTTTTTTGCAGACAAATGCTCTACCATTGACCTATATCCCCTGATAGGTCTTTTTTGTTTTTGCTTATGCACTTGCCTAAAATATGTCCTGTTCAATTAATTTTTATAAAAGGCTTCATGCCCTTTCAATATACTCTGCAAAGCATTAACCTCTATTCAGGCTGGTGACACAGCAGCTCTTTCTCAACTCTAGAGAGTGTTTCTCAACTTTATTATTTTTATTATTAATTATTATCATTACTTTTGTTCTGAGCAAGTAGAAAAATAAAATGCTTTTCCCTTGCTAACAGTGGCTCTCTGTGGTAGTGATTCTTATGGGAATGGAGATGGGGTTGGGGGTGAAGTAGGAAAGGAAATATTACCCATCATCAGGGGGAATATCACAGGAATCCTGGAAAATCCTCCTCTCCACTCTCTAAGGTGCTTTTAGCTGAGAGGCATTTCTATAACTTCAGGATTCAGGATGCTCTGCGTGTGTGTGTGTGTGTGTACATGTCGATGTAGGTGTTTTGTAGTAAGTAAGATGTGTTTCTCTTTTGGCTGTTGGTTTGGGAGGAGTGTTTTAAATCCTTTTGGTGAATCCTTTTGGTAGGTTAAATCACTTCCCATTTGGGATCCAGGATGGAAGCACATTCCTCCTTGGGCAGTGCTAAGGGTGCCAGGGTGTTCTGGGACAACACCTCTACCGTTCTTCCTGGCGGCATGATTTAGAGGGAGCTCAGAGATAGTATTATTTAATCATTTAATGCCCAGTATTGGGATATGTGTTCTTTCAAGAAGGTATTTCCTTTATGACATTCTTCAGTGTCTCAGAGCATCCATAAAAAATTATTTGAGGAGGATAAAAGAAAGGTTAGGATCAGTTGTTTGAAGCTCCACGAAACCAAAGGAATAACTTAGTTGGGAAGAAATTAACCACTTGAAGGCATTTAATACCTCCAAATGGCTGAGAGTTGTTAGAAGTAATTCAAAAATCAGAAATCACAGTAGAACACAGTGTTAGTGAGTGTAGGCCAGTAATTTAAGTAGTCTTTATAAAAGTGTATGCTTATTTCCTTTTGACTAGAACATCCACTCTCTTCCTGTCTCCACCCATGTGCCTCTTCCAAGTGAGTGGGTGCATTGGGGGTGTGGCTCATGTGACCTTGGCTGGTGGGGTAGGGATGGGATTCTTGGACTGTGAATTGTTTTCTGCAATCCCTCTTATCTCTTGGCAGAGGGGCTGAGCAGGGCTGCTCCCTGGCTTTGAGGAACTCCAAGGTCAGCTAGTTCCATCCAAAGAGTGTCTGGCTGACATCTGCTGCTGACTTCTGCTTCTGAACCCCAGTGGTCTTACAACAGGTTTCCCTGTTAACTTAGGCTCTGCCTTGGTGCTTACGGTGCTCTGGGTTCCCCTGAAGCCTGGCTGGGACTCCACTATTGTGATCCCTTCTGTGATTTCCAGGAGCTCTGAGAAGTTTCTGGTACCATACATAAAACCAGAAGGCAGTTTAGAGAGTTCACTGAAGAATTTCTCTGTCTAATTGCTTCTCATCATCAAATTTAATCTGAGGCCAAGTGCTCACACTGGTACAAGGGTAGACTGAGTATTTTCCTTCCAGTGTTGGCAGCCATAAGCTGGACAGAAGTCTTTTCCTTTTTGGAAATTCCCTCAACCCCTTTTTAATACACCTCTGATCTCTGGGACTCTAATCCACAGAGGGGAGATTGAGGTACATCTTGCCTTCCTCTACCTGCTTTGTTAATTCCACCGTGCCTCAGCTTGGAAGGGAAAAACTTGGGGCTTTCCACTGCCTCCACATCTTATCTTCTTTCTCCCTAGGGCAGCAAGCCTCATGGTGAGCCATCAAATATGCAAGGAGTAGCCTCCCTGTGGAATATCCTTTCTCAACATGTGGTCCATGGACCAGCAGCAACAGCGTGTCACCTGGAAGCTTATAGAAATGAAGAACTTGGTCTGAGATGGATCAGAATCTGCATTTTTACATAAGATCCCCAGGTTACTTGTATATACTTTACGTGTTGAGAAGCACAGGTATAGAAGAAACTGTATGGGAAGTTCAGGATGAGGAAATCCAAAAGAGAAAGCTACTTAATCATATTAAAATATTATTCCTTTGACATTTTGAAAAAAGAGAAGAAAATAAAGGTCAATGAAAATGAGGTGAATAAAACAGTTAAGTTGGTGACAGTATAATTTATTATACTTAAGTTTTTCTTTTATATCTTTACTCTGGTACTGTGCAGTTTGTAAGTAGGAAGCAAAGTTAATTGATTTGTGTCACATATCCATGCTTCTTAAAGTGTGTTTTGCCAAAATGCTTTAAAAAGGAAGGTTTTGCAATCAAATTAGTTTGGAAAATGCTGTGAACAAGATATTCCTCTTGGAGACTTACAATGAATGTTATCATTATAAAGGTGCTGCGAAGTCCTGCCAAGAAATCCCTGTAACCTTTTCTAACAGTTTCTGAAACTCCTTTGGCCATGGAACCCTGTTTCATGTCATATCCATTAGCATACCACAGAACTTGTGTTCTCTGGAACATGTTTTAAAGTATTCAAATCTAAAATAAACTGCTTATATTAAATATGAAATGATTGCCCAGTCTAACTGTGATGTCCCCAAGCTTCACCTGGTTGCTCATAACTGGTTCAGATGGACCCACAATTCTTTTCACTCACCAGCAAGGTCAAGGGGCTGTAGGATCTACAGAACTCTCCCTAGGCAATGCCCCCACCTCCGCCCCAGTCCTGGACCCAGCTGCTGTGCCTCAGATGTCTGCTTTTGCATCCAGCCTTTGTTTCCTGCCTATCTCACTAGCCAATTCAGTTGACACCACTTATTGCTTGCCTTCTAATTCAGTTTCACCCCAGATGCCACCTCTTAGATCTCCTTGAAGCTGAGAACCAAAATGATGATAAAGAAGCCAATATTTCCCACTCATAACCCAGCTCAGGCTCTCAGGCTAGATTTCTCAGACTCCTGTTGACTAGGAGGAGACTTGGACAATCATGGAAGTAAATCTAGCCTCCTGAGTCAGCAGTGATCACCTGACAGCTGTGAGAGGCAAAGACATGGCTTTGCAAACCCTAAAGAAGGGCACGTAGTTTGCAAAACATTTCTACATTATTTTCTGGCATAGTCTTGGAAAAAATTTCAAATTCTGTGTGAGGCCAGTCTTGCAATTTCAGGTTCCTTTTGGTAGTATTGTATAGATAAAGCACACAAAAGTTTAGAGAGGATAAGATTCTCAAAGACTTTTTTCCCTCCTTTTCTCTTACAGTGGAAAGAGTCTTGTGTTTGAAAATCAAGCCTCCTTCCATAGTTATGCACACAGTCAGTTGTGTATAAATTAACATAAAGTATATTCCTGAAAATAGTTTTGGTAGATATTAGAAGAGAGTCTTGTGGCCCAAAAAACTTGGGAACTGCTGGAAATATTAGTTGAAATATTAATGGGGTCAAGGTGGGACCAAAGAAATTTCAGAAAGCCAATGGTTGTCAGAGGGTAGTAGGTTATGTACCCATGCTCATGCAATGGCCTTGTGTTGAGTGAGGTGTACTTGCCTGCCCTTGGACTTGGGTTTGGCCACATGTCTTGCCTTGGCCAATGAGATGTTAGCAGAACTGACATGAGCAGAGGCTTGAAATATCCCTTGTGCAAGACCTGCCCCTTTAGTCTGGTCTTTGGAAGCTAACATGAGCCCAACTGTTGGACCAAAGCCAAGTCCAGCCAACCTTCAGCCTTAAGTAAAGGTGCCCATCAGAGTCTGGCCTAGATCAGCCAAATTATAGCCAATTGGTAGATTCGTGAATGTGAGAACAAACGCTTGCAGTAAGCCATGGAGTTTTGGATGTTGTTTGTTAGGCAGCATTATTGTGTCAATAGCTGCCTGAAATACTGGGTTAAACAAAGTTAAATAGGTTTCTCTATTGCATTACTTCCTGGAGACTTTAATCTGCTAAGTACATGGAAAATCTTTAAATGATCATAGAGTAAAAGACATTTCCTACCAGACCTTTATTTTTCAAAACACCATATGATACCAAGGCAGTGGGGGCATAACTGGACTTGGCCTCTAAGAGGAGGGTAATTAACCCTCTCTTCCCCCACCATGCTCCTCCAACGCAGCACAGACAAAGAAGTCCATCCTGAGAAGGATTGCTAATCTAATGGGTTGTAGGACAGATGGCTATTGGGTCACAATGTTAGAAAAAATATTTTGGAGTATGCAGAGGGGAAGGGTAAAATTTTTGAGATTGTTCCATATCTTATGTACACAGCTATTAATACATTGACAGCAAATATTCATTTCTTAAGAGATAAGTACAAAGAACAGTATTAAATGGGGAAAATACATAATCTGTCCAAGGTGAAGAAGATACCCAGGACTGTAAGAATGAAAATCTGAGGTATGACAATTAGCAATCCAACCAGTTCCCATGCTGGCTAGTCATTGGGATATGTTTTCTTTCCAAATTTATCTAATGTATCACTTTCTCTTATGAGGACTGGAATGGGGCTGTTACCTCACTGGGAGGTCTTCTGCCTTGGGAAGGCTTAAGGTGGGCAACCTTGAACTGCTCTGCTAGAGTCTCAAGGAGGAACGCTCCGGCTTCCTTCTGGGCACATGCATTTTTGGGTTTCTCTTTTCTTGCTTGCTCTTGGGATTGGAGCGATGAAACCCAGACGCTAACTAAAATAAGGAGACCAAGGAGGCCATTTTCTTCTAGCCTTTGGGACAGGGGTTGGAAAAGTTTTCTGCTTTTCTAGGACACACAGTAAATATTTTAGGCTTTATAGGCCGTATAGTCTCTATCACAACTACTCAGCTCTGTCATGGCAGTGTGAAGGCAGCCATAGATAATACTTAAATTGATGGATGTGGCTGGGTTTTGCAAAACTTTACTTAATAAAGGGGGCCAGATTTGGCTCATAGGCCATAGTTTGCTGCTTTGGCAAATGATTTCTTACAGACAATGAACCACAGTGCTTTAAGCCCACTGAAATGCATTGCAAAGAGAATGCATTTTTCTGAGATGTCCCCTCTGCATATCTTACTCATGAACCTGTGGTGTGAGGTGTTGGATTTGTAGATCCTGGGTTTATGTCATCTTTCTTTTTTACAGACAGGACAGAAAAATAACTGGCGATTTTCTTGTGAGGTAAGCTGGACCCATAATAATTTTGCCCCTATATGGGTAAAATAGTTGGATAAAATGCTCTACATTTACTTTTGAATTTTCTACAAAGGACAAGGTGTTGAAAAAAATTTGATAGTAAAATAAACTGCAGTAAATTAAATATTACAACTTGATTGATTGCAAAAAGCAAGGTAAATTTGCAAGGTAACCATCACTGGGACGTAAGACACTGGTGTATTGCTTGTGCATTAAAAGAGTAGTCGGCATGTTTGGCATCATGGTAGGGCAGTTGGGATAACTATAAAGTCAACTCTATGCTAATGAAACCCACACCACCTGCACAATAGCTTTCCTGCATTTCTGGTCACTTGAAATTTTAATGACACTACTTCAAAACATGGCCCAGATTCCTTCCCTTTTGTGAATCTCCTAAGTTTTGTGCACCACTACTTCTTATAGGGTAACTGCAGGTAGTATGTTTAAGCAAGCTGAAATAGAGAGTTGCACAAGAAGCCTTGCCTGCTGTTCGTGATCCACTTAATTGCCAGCTTTGCTAGATCACCCATCAGGTAACCCCAAAACCTTTCTGAAGAAACAGCCGGAATCAAGGGGAGAGATTTGACTGCTACCAGCATGTGGCTGCACTTTTCTGCCATTCCAATGTCTCATTTTCAGACTTGCAAAGGCAAAGGGGTCCTAGGAACCTCTGTCCCTTAGTTCCACAATGAGCAATTTCTCCAGAGACTAGGGCAGTATGAAGAATGCAAGCAGAGAATTCTGGCACTAATTTAAAAACATCTCTATTTCAAATGTTATCTGATTGGCTCTCCTTAAACTATGAAATATATTTAGATACTTTTCTGTCTGATTTTCTCCCTAGAACTTATATATGCCCTTGAATCTTCCTATGTCAATGCCTAATGAGTGGGATTGGATTCATGCTTATCTGCTGGTTTTCTTGAGGTCTACAAAGACATTTCCCTAGTGAAAATCCACAGGTAATAGTCCCAATTAGGTGAATATGAGTACCTTTCTTCTAAAAGGACCCAAAGCAGTAGCCAGGGTACATTTTTTGTGGATCAGTTCTTGCTTTCAGTACCAAAACAGGGAGACTTTCTGATAAAACAACAACAACAATGACAACAACTAGATGGAGTCCATAAAATATATGAAAGGCTTTGGCAATGACTCAAACACAAGCACAAGGCATATTATTATAATTGTTTCTTCTATTGCATCTTTACAAGAGTAATACCTTGCATGACCTAATGAGCCAGTTAGAAGGGGTGTGTTTTAAAAGGCAGTTTATTTAAGTATATAACATATTGCATCTAATGACGTCACAAAGTCATGTTTTGTTTGCCATTGTTTTGGCATCCATTGTCCATTCATCTCACTTTTAGTAGCAAGTCTTTGGGAATTTTATTGGTAAAATTCTCCTCTCCATCTCCAGACTGGAACATGTTACCTAAGTCAGTCAACTCTTTGCATGTCTTCTGGCTACCAAGGTGAATTTTGATTGGGTCGTAGGTTCATTACTAAGCCAATGAGATATGTTTAGACTACCACTGATACATGGGATAGAAGAAAGCATTCTTTCTACTGGGCTCGAATTGAAAAGAATGTAGTTTTTGCACTGTTGCAGCATGTTGTTGTCATGTAGATGCTAAGGCTGGGGTCATTATCTTGAAGGCAGAGCCAATAAATAAAGAGAGGCTTCTGGGAACATCTTTGAAGCCCTGATTAATCTGTATCTAATTCCACCCATAGAGTTTTCAGTTATTAATATATAAGATAGCCAATTTCAGTCTTGCTTAAGCTACTTTGGGTTATATTTTCTGTTACTTGTAAGCAAACAAGGGCTAAATATTGAGATCCAGATGACCACTGTTCATGTGGAAGGAAACCTAAGGGATGATCCTCTCTGACATCTTATTTTACAGCATGTGTAAGCCAGGGTAGATGCTGACTCAGCACCGTCACATAGTCTGCTGGTGGTGGGAATACATCTAGCATGTGGGTCTCCTTCCCTTCCTGCCTTTACATTAAGAACTATATCCATCATTAGGAGATGAGACACCTTCAAGGAGGTTGTTTAAGCTTTTAAAATTATTTTCCTTCCGATATGCCAGTTTTGATATCAGTTCTTTTGTCTTCTAAAATAAAATCACAACTGGTTTGCCAACTAAAACAAATAAGCAAAAATAAAAGTTATTGTCACAGGCTCTTGGCTTGTTAATTTAAGTTTGAAACTATAACATCTCCTATGGTTATATGATAGGCCTGTGATACCACCGTCTCTGCTGCCTCAAAATGGGTGCATCCTACTCACTGGCATTAGATAACTTGACATTGACCCCAACTCAGACAGTGGCGCCAACCTGACAAAGGTCTGGGACCTGTGAAGTTGAGTCCGCGCCCCTCATCTTCTAAAGCCGGCCTCTGTTTGGGCAGCCACCTTTTCTGTTTGAACTGAGCCCCGGGTCCTCCCCAGGGTCAATGCCAAGTTTGACCCCCATCCATACTTCCCTTCTGCTCCTCACTGGACTCTCTTCCCAGAACTATATATGGTTTGAACTCTGTTTTTCCTTACAAACTTTTGCTTCTGTTCCCCTCTGCCTCATTAAAGGACATCTGTGGCATTTTCCTGCAAAGACGGCCCCCAAGACTCCTCTGATCACACTCCTTGGGAATTCTGGAATATTTCTTTTTCACAAAAACAGCAATGACCCTACTTGTTACTCTCAGAATACTTCAGCTACTCCTGAAGACCTGAGGGCCTAATTGAATTTTCAGACTTGAGATAAAGTAAATGTGATCCAATATTTAGAAACTTATAGATTTTATATCGTAAGTATACAGTTTTAGGCTACTTTTAAAAAATTAGATGATCTAGCCATACTCTTTCCCTGCTGTCCCATTTCACAACTGGTGGGCATGAGTTTCAGTTGCCCCCTTTGGGGGAGGCATGCTGCAGTTCCTAGCATCCCCTGCTGTCTGGCATCCAGCTCTATCATGCCTTCACCTTGCCTGCCTGTCTGGCATTCCCATTCCGGTTTGTAATTTCTTCCCAAGCTTAACCATTCTAATCAATCCTGTTCTTGTCTCAATGAATGTCCCTTATTATCAAGGAAGATTTAATTTTAAAGTTCCATGTGCAATTCAGGTTGTTCATGTATTGATTTAGTTGTTCTTTATTTATTATCTGCATGTCCTACACATACATACCAATATGATTTGGAGTACAACTAACTCCCTTAGCAAGATAGGTGCTTAGAAACAATCTCTTGAATCAATATTTATGAAGTGGCTGCCATGTGCTAGTAAAATATAGTGCAAACTTGCAATGAATGGTTCATAAACCACCAATTTTATATAATCACCTGTGGTGCTTGTTAATGCTTATTAAATATATAGATTGCTAGGCCCCACCTTAGATCTTCTGTAACACATTGTCTAGGTGTGAGGCCCTGCAATGTGCAGGGCACAATTTATACGGGGCACAGTTAGAGACTAACCTGTAAATAGCCGTCCCAACTGACCGGCGGCGGTAGCAGCACCCACGCTAGTGGCAATGGCTATGGCCTAAGCAAAATGATAAAAATGTTTTGCAGAAGGAGTAGTAGCTGGAAGTTCTACTGGCCAGCCTACAAGTGTGCACAGTGGCCCACGCAGAGTGACAGTGGCTAGGCAGGAGGTCAGTAAGCCCATCAGCATGGGCCAGGGTTAAAGGGGAGCTGGGCTGCAACGAGGGGGACAGTGGTTGTCTTAGGTTGGGTTCCCTGCGAGGCAGACTCTGAGATTCGGATGCAGAAAGTTTATGGGGCAGTGCTCTCAGGATCAACTCCTGTGGGGGAATGAAGGAAACAAGACTGGGAGGAGAGGAAAGTTGAACTGCAATGCAGCCACACACACACACACACACACGCACACACATGCACAAACATACAAAAGACAATCTGTGGGGAGCTCTGGATCTGGCCTTTCAGTGTTGTGCTGTATTTGGCCAAATGTACTAGACCTTTTTAATTTATTTAATTTATTTTTTCTCCCATTTATTTTTGTCATTTGTATATATTTATGGAGAACAAGTGCAGTTTTGCTGTATTGCATTGTGGTGAAGTCAGGGCTGCACTGAGCCTTCATTGTCCCCATCACAAATTGCTGGATGTGGGCTGCCCTTGAGAAGACAAAGTATTAAATGTATCTTAGGTGAGATGGCTCTTCGGCTGAGAGCAGTGCCCATAGAAGTACTCAGCTGAGAGCTTTCAGCCTCCACAATTTGCAGCTCCTAGAGTCTTGAGTACTTTAGTTCTGGATGGGAGATTCTAGGCAGCAACACAATAGTGTCTACTATAGCAAAGTTTGGCAAACTATGGCCCATGGGCCAAAAGAAGCCTTTCACGTGTTTTAGTCACTATGACTTTGTTGAAACATAAGCATTCTTGTTCACTTACGTATTGGTTATGGCTGCATTCCTGCTGTGATGGCAGGGTTGAATTGTTGTGCCTAAAATATTTATTATCTGGCCCTTTAACAAAAAGTTTGCTGCAGACACCTGACATAGATCTAGCCTAACCGGAAGTGTCTTTTCCAACAGGGGTTTTTGTGGCACTTTCCAAACACCAGGATACTAGAGGAAGGGGGAGAAAGAGGGGAAGGGGAGCAGGGAGGGGAACATTCTTGCTCAGGCAGGAGGCAGCTAGAAAATTTGCTTCAAGCCCCTTAGGCTTAGGGAGGTAACCTCCTGAAGAGTCCGCTGAGCAGACTGGCAGCCTTAGCTCAGGGTTTTCTCTTTCTTTTACATGATGAGGTCAAAGAAGGAGGTCAATTATTTTTTTCACCAAGGTGGTGTAATTCATGAGAGGCTTATATTTTTTATATTTTTAAACTCATTTGCTGCAGGGAAAGAGTGTAGTTCACTCGGTCTCTTGTGTTAAAACAGGGTCTGAAATAAAGGGCTTGGAGTATCCTGGACTCCTAAGGCATGTGTTAGAGGGAAGGAGATGGCTTGAAGTCTCCATGGTGAGAGACAAACACATCTGATGCCAGTAAGTTGGCCTCAATGAGCATGTAGAGCAAACGAGGCTTCCCAAGCTCCAGTAAGAGGTTGTTCATTTCAGTGGAGTATGTGGTGCTTCTTTATCATTCACTTAAAATAGGTAGTTTCTATAACAACAGTCCTCACTTGAATAGATGTATGCTCATCTTTTTGTTATGGAGGAAAACAATGTTTCAAAGATTGCGTTTTGCTTTGTTAATAACTTTCAAGACTGAAAAAGATGTTCTGACTCATAACTTCATAGGGGACTGAGCCTATCTCACTGTCTCCGTGAGCTCTAAAGTACTATTTTGGGGCAGAACCCAGCCACCTCCAGAGACCAGGAGCCCATTTTGTTTCCCTCTGTGGAGTAGAGCAATTAGAAGCATTTGAAATCTTGGATCTGGCCTGAGGCAGTTAATAATGCAAGACGCTCAGAGTGTGGATGACCATCCCAATGAGGGACTTGTATTCTGCTGGGTTTGGCAATTCAGTGATGTGGTGGTGATACCACTAGAGTTTGTGCTTTTATGTATATAAACTGCAGGCCTTTCATTTGTTATTTCAAAATTCAGTCAACAAATATTTAAGCTTTTATCGAGTACTTACTATGCTATAGGCAATGTAGCCAGGCTCTGAGGGTACTAGGACATTTATGAAGAATCCCTACCCTCAAGTAGTTCACCATATGACAATTATTTCCACTTCATGAATGACAGACTATGAGTCAAAAATGTTAAATAGCTTGTATGGTGGACAGCTGGTAAATGCAGAACTGGGATCATTTCTGAACTCCTGCCTCCTAGTCCAGTGCTCTTGTGAGTCCACCCTCTATCTTTTTAGGTGTAATCAGGCCCATAAAAAATAGACCTGACCTGGAGCATGCTAAGAACATGAAGAACCATACGCAGCATATCTTTTCCTCCTTTTTACATTCATAGCAGCCATCTCTCTCTTTGGAGTCAGAAATACTGTTACCATTTGGAAATGCGTTTGACCGTGCAAGTCCCTCACTAGAATCAAGGTCAAGCTTTGAGACTTTCTTGAATGAAAGGATTCTTTGAAATGAGGTTCTTTGGAAACGTTCGTTAAGTAAACTCTCTTAAAAGGAGGCCACAGAGAACAGTGTCGAATTTCAACAGCAATGTTGAAAAGGAGGAAAATGGAGGTGAGGCCATGGCACGGGGTACTTAGGAGGCCATCAGTAACGTTGGAGTGAGCAATTCTTGTCCGGTGGTATGGACAGAAGTCAGAAAGCTGGAGAGTGAAGAGGAGCTGAGGAAGGAGTGGAAGAATGCACTGAGCTCAGTAAGATCATCAAGTTGGAAACTGAGTTGGGGGCAAAACTAGGCCAAAGAAACAGAGAAATGAGGCACATGGAGTGGTGGGTTAGAGCTGGAGTTGGGCTTATTTCCAGAAATGCAGAGAAACATCCAGAGGCTGGTGTTTGTAGTTGCCCTAGTGGGCTGACCACACCTTGTTGCAGAGGAAGGGGCTACATAGACAGTTTTGATGCAGAATCTCTTTCTAAAACTGACCTTTGACTAGTATTTGCACTTGTCCCTCAGAAGCCAAACACTCTGTTTCCCTGGAATCATCTTGCCTAGCATCCACCGCCAGAGTGAACTATGGATACATCTCTTTATGGAGCTTTTGCTGTACAACAAACCATCCTGAAATGGAGTGGTTTAAAACCACCACCCTTAATTTAACTCAGAATTCTATGGGTTGGGTGAGCAGAGCTGGGCTCATGTGTGTGTCTGTGGTCAGTGTTGGGCAGCTGGGAGGCTCTCCTTCTGGGACTTGGCTGGCTGTTGGCTGAGGCAGTGGGGGTGACCGGGCCATGTGTCTCTCATTAGCCAGCAGCCCAGTCTGGCCTGGTTCATGTTGACATGGTGGCTTGGCAGGGTTCCAAGGAAAAGAGTGCAAGGTCTATTCAACCATAGGCTTAAAACTGGCACAATGTCACTTCTGCTACATGCTCTTGGCTAAAATAAGTCATGAGGCCAGGTCAGACTCAAAAGGTTGGGAAACAGACTTTTGATGAGAAGAACTGCAAATTCACGTTGCAGACAGGTGTGGATGCAGGTAGGTGAATAATTGGGGCCACTTTTGCAAACAACCTACCCAATTGCCCTTTTGCTTCTATGAGTAGGCAGAGACCAACAAATTGAAATATAAGCCACACTTTGTAGTTGGCACAGATGATCAACTCCTGTTCCCAAGGGGCATGTCTGTCCAGGCACCTGGTGAGTGAATCGGTGGCAGCACAGTGATTACATCCTCACTGCTTGGTCTTAAGCCTGGAGAGCAGGCTTCTTGGTCTTGATTACCTTGAACTTACTCTGCAGTCTTTTGAATTTGAAATGCTTTTGGTAATTGCTCACTACCCAAGGGAACCAGTTCTGGGAGGAATGTATAACACTAGCAGAAATGAACAGTACAAAAGAGACAACCAAGCCCCATAACTTCTGGGAACATGCAACACAAAAAGTCATCTCAACACTACTCCCTGATCTCCTTCTCAGGCGATGACCAGCAGTCCCACAAAACCGAGGTAATTAATCAGTTAACTCCCTAGGTGATGACCTTGGCAAATCTTAGTATGATTGGAAATTTGCCTTCCTCCTCCACTGTCATTGTGCTGATAGGAGCTGCCGTTAGGATTTCTTTGCAGTCTAACAAAGATGGTGATGGCCCCAGTGTACTCAGCGAACCCCTCACGTGGGAAGTCCCCTGAATATCAAATATGCCACTTCCTCTTTGCAGGGCATGCAGTCACCGTTAACATTCCTCGTGCGCCTTTTGTGAGAACTATAAACTAATTACAGAATGTATAATTAAATGCTTCATCTTTCAAATGCTGAAAAAATAAACTAACCATTCCTCCTTTTGAGCTTGATTTTACTATTGGCGATGAGCAACACGATTCACTCTGAAATGGGAGGCGTGTGCTTCGAAGCATAGCTTTTACTTGTCCAAGCATGCTAAAAGGTTGGAAGCTCAGGACAGGTTCATTGTTTTTTTTTCCCCTGTAGAAGTAGCATTGACTGGAAACTCCTTTGTTCTCACTCTTTGTGAGTTATTATTTCATGCTCATTGGACTAGTGGCATATATTTTTCCCTCACTGCCAAGGTCAAGGTAGTGTAAAGCACAAGGCAGCTCCCAGCATTCACACAGCATTTTACAGTTACTGACGCTGGTTTATGCCCATATCTCATTTAGTGCTCACGACAGGCCTGTGAGGAAGATATTTTTATTCCCATTTTACAGTTGAGAATTCTGAAGCTCAAGTTTATATGAGTTAGAGTCATACTACTAGCAAAAGGATGAGTAGGGTCTTTGGCAGCGCCAGTGTGATTCTAGAATTCCATGCACTTCTTCCTACAACAGTGCAGAAGTGGGGATCAGCTGGATAAGTCCCATTTGGAGAACTTTGGGGCACCCCATTTTATCCCTAGAACTCTCCTGTGTTTGAGACAACCCAGCACTTCTCTTTGTGATATTTGGTGTCTGTCATTGTTCCACAGACAAGGTAGAGTTATGGCAGCATGAGGCAGACAGGCAGACTCATCCATTAAAGGATGTAGCTGTAACACTGTCTGAATGTTGGGATTTGATTGTGGGTCACGCTTTGTCACAAGATGGTTTCCCCTTAAAATGGCATGGAAAGTATAGAGTGAGCCTCTCTGGACATGAGGCTGCTTCAAAGTAATTGCACTTCTTAACCCTGTGAGTAGATATGCTCCATCCCCACAGTTCTCCTCTTTTATTATCTTGCCTCTTTTTTTTTGTCTCCACTAGATCATCCCATCTTTAAATCCAAAAACGGAACATGCATAAATATTTAATACATGAATCAACTGACATTGTTTCTTTCTTGGCTCTGGAGAATGAAGTCTAAGAGATGTTTGTTGGAATTTTCAGAAACTGCCAATGATCTCCTCTGTAGTAGTTGTTCTACACACCCCACTCCTATCCTACTGAGCATCTATCCAACTGATAGCACTTGTATTTCTTGTCTGAGGGCCTGTTTGGCCACTCGAGTCTGCTTTGCCACCCACTGGGCAAGCTAGAAGTGCTAGGGCGTTCGGGCGTTTGCATCCCCAGAGAGCAGTCCTCACCAATGGCTGATGGGAGCTGGTGGGCACGGATTCCAGCTCCCTCATCCCTCTGATGGGGTAACTTAGAGGCCTCCAGCGTTTTTCCAGTGACACTGCGCCTCCCGTGATAGCTGGCTTGATGTGCCACCTTTGTTTTCTCTGTCTCACTTCCCCACTCTCCTGTGGGTATTTTCCTCACCTTCCAAATAACTACTTGCATCTGGTTCTACTAGCAGAAGATTCAGGGTTGGCTTTTGAGCGAATCCAAACTAAGAAACCTTTTTACTCAAGCATCAGAAGCGCTTCCCTTTGCCAAATCGGTAAGTGCTCGGTGAGCGCCAATTCTCTGCCAGGCGCCGTGTGTGGGGGAAGCAGGGTTTCCCAAGCACTTCTTCAAACTGGGAGCCGATCATAATCCTGAAAGATCAAATCCTGAAAATATAATTTGGACAAAAAATAAAAGATATTTTAAAAAGACATTCATTTACATGGTAAAAGATTTACTTGAGGAACATATAAAAACAGGACCGAACACTTCATAGGCCACTTTACACAATAAAATAGGAAATAATAAGACACATATTTTTGCGAGCATAAACACTCAAGTATGCTAAGATTCTTGGATTAAATTAATTCATAGGAAGGGCTTATAATAGTGTCTGGGGTGTGATAAACCCTCGACAAATGTTAACCATGATAGTTCATCACTTTTATAGTGCCTGACTTTTAATGGAGACTCAATAAATGATAATCTATCACTACTACCAATTCTTGTTCCCTTACATGCCCCCACTGAATTTATGTAATTCGAGTGAGAAAGTGATCCTGTAGGCTTTTGGTACTCTGCAAAGCACAAAACAAAAGCAAGGGGAAACATTCCTGGTAATAGCTGCATTCATGATTTTCAAAGAACTATGAGAAAAAAATAGTACATATGTATAAAAGTATTTTGAATAGCTGACTCCTACAAAGCAATTATAAATTGCTTAGCAGGGTTAAAAAATACATTCTCTTTTATGAAACCTGACATTAGACCTGCTATGGAATTAATAATTTTTAATGACATAAGAAAAACTTAAAGTGGCTATAGAAGCATAGATTTATTACAAGTTGATAGACATTCTAGGATGTACATTTAGAGACAATTCACACTAATTATTCCTTACATTTTCCTTTTCATTATCTTGTTAGAATTGAGAAAGAAGACTATTGTTGAACTTGAAAGCTGTGTGAAAAGACTAAGTTTCCCATTGTTTTTGATGTACCCTAATTACTACAGGGAAAGTCAGCCCGGGGCTAAGAATATTTTATAAAAATAACCGGCAATCAGTTTGTTCTTGCCTCTGCCCCCACCTGCCTGGTGGGATCTTGGTTTGCACCAAAAGGTCCTGGAGGTCCTGAAGCAGATCTTGCCCGTGCACTCTGCCCCCAACCGAACCTGCCTTTAGCCTTCTTCCTCTCACACTCTGATCTGCTGTGGCTATTTCTTCCAGCCCTGCCCTGACACTGACTGATGGAGCTATTGCTGTCTCTGTGCTATCCCAAGGCTGCTGGAGCTGACCTCGTGTGTCCGTCACCACAGAACCAGCTGCCACTAATGTCCTCTTGGTGGCCCGAGGAGAGTATGAACAAACAAAGCTATGTTTACTCACTTGTTTATTGCAGCTTTCTTTCCCCGTGATCCAGACTTGAGTCTACAGAGGCCAGGAAACAATCTGAGGGGGAAGGACATGCTCTGCTCAGGGCCCTTCTCTGTCTCTCAGCCTGGGCCCTGTCCTTGAGTCACACTCCCCTGCCTCCTTCCCCTGGACCTTAGTATCCTTCAGACTTGTCCCAGCAGCCTAAATCCCAAGGTGAACACAGTTTGGAACTATTCTCAGACTTCTGTTACTCTACTAATGAAGCCCAATTGGCAATTAATTTTAAAAATCAAGATTTCTTTTCTTTGAAGAAGGACCACCTTACAAAGAAGGTGACAAAGTCTCTATTTTCAGAAGATCTTTACAATTCCCTAATAGGAAGGCTTCCCAAACAGTGCTCCCTGGATTGATTTTGCACAAGATGCATCCTGACATGGGTTCTGGAGTCCACCTGGGTTTGAATCCTTTCTGTGCCGTTGAGTTAGCTGTGCAACCTGGGCAAGGTGCTTAAGTTCCACGGAATTTGATTTATTTATCTGTAAAAGGGGGACTAAAAATATCTGCTTTGTGGGCTGGTTGTGAACATTAATTCCTATATATGAACTGTTTAGTAGAGAATGTGGCCCATAGTGAACATTACAGTGCCAAGACCACTCTTTGCTTATCATGGGCCTGAGGTCTTAAAATAACATGAAAGAAGACAAAGACTATTCTAGCCCATAGTAACAAGGGTGGATTTTATTATTTTTGTAAATTCAAAGGAGAGACAGAAAATAGGATACCTCATATCTACTTCAAAGTGTATAATTTTGGCCTTAAGTTAATTATTTATCACAATGCATCCTTTTTCCTAGTGCCAGGGGTGGAAGGAGGCTGTCACTAGTTGAGGTAGAACAAACTAGCTGACTGCTGCACCTGTAACATGGGAGGTAACCTTCTTAGGGTTGCCAGATGAAGCAAATAAAAAATACAGGACACCAAGTTAAATTTACATTTCAAGGAAATAACAAATAATTTGTTAATGTAAGTATTTCCCAAATGCTGCATGAGTGTCCTGTACTTTATTTGGCAACCCTAACCCTTTTACCTCCCCTTGTGAGATTCTGGTACCAAGTGATTTTCTGCTTTGGACATTTTACCAGACATCCTGATGCTTGGGTTTGTCTCCCACATCCATATCAAAAGATTCGCAACAATTACCCTGAATTACAGAATTGGTACATAGTGACAAGGAAAAGCAAAGTCTTCTAGAACTAAACTTTAGAGTGTGGGTTGTAATGAGGCTGCTCTGCTTAATAGATGAGGAGACACTGGCTGGAGGTCTTTTACCTGGTCAAATCTTGAGCATCATTGTCATCCTTAGCACTTAAGTGGACAGCTCAGAATGGGCAGAACCTGCTTTTGTGGCTGAAGCCAGCCCAAGGAAATACTTGAAAAATAATTGGTCGTTATTAATATTTGCCCCTCCATCACCTAGATCTGCTCATCACCTGTGACCATCTGTTCTAGTTCTGCTGTGTGAGAAGCTTTGATGGAAATGCCCATTAATCACAACTGGGGCTTTTGGGGAGTGTGACTGATGGCAATTAGTTGACAGTATTTATTGGGGAAGTTGCCTTACTTTGTGATAATTACAGAACTGTGAGTGAATCATGCCCCCCCACCCCTTTTTGTTAATAATTAGAGCCACGGAGACATGCAGTAATTGCCACTATGTCTTAATTATCTCTCTAGGAAGCTACTTTTCCTGGACAGCTGGAATGTGTTGGGAGGGGACCAAGCAGTCTCAGTTGTGGCAGTTGCTCCTTATCTTTCCAATAGGAACATGGGAGTTTAGAGCTTTCTCAGGGCCTTTAAGTGGCCACTTGCCTACTCATAGTAGAAGTCTCCCCGACTAAGTTGGGAAGCTGGAATTATTAATGAAAACTCGTTGAGGAAGAGGGAAGTATTGGGGAGATACTGGTCAAAGGACAAAAAATTTTAGTTAGGCAGGAGGAATAAGTTCAAGAGATTTATTGCACAGCATGGTAACTATAGTTAATAATAATGTACTGTATACTTGAAAGTGGCTAAAAAGGTAGATTTTAAGTGTTCTCATCACAAAAAATATATGAAATAATGTTTACATTAATTAGCTTGATTTGGCCATTTCAAAATGTCTACATTTATTAAAACATCATGTTATACTCCATAAATACATACAATTTTTATTTGTCAGTTGGAAAAATAAATAATTTTAACAAACCTCATTGACTGAAGTTTGTTAAAGATAATAGTAAAATTTTGCATCTGTAGGGGTCCTTGTAAGACTCTTTCATACATTTTATCCCTTTGCGGCTTCACAGTAATTGCTATCATCCCCATTGCATGAATGAGCTAGAGGGTGAGGACTTCTTGAAGGTAGTCAAACTTCTAGGATTAGAATTTATATAACCTGACCATTAGACCAGGCCACATTCTATCTGATGACTCTGACTTACTTTTATGGTCACCTTCCAGGAGAGGAAAGTTTATTTCTTCAGCACTTGAAGAAAAACTTCATGATCTCAGGAGAAGATGTCATTTCTATTTGTCCTAATATTTAGATTAAGGCACCATGGAAATTGGCAAATATTACAAATTATGCACTCTCAGCCAGTTATTAAACATTTACTAGTATGCCATTGCTAACCCTACAAGATGTAGCTTCTTTCTGTTGTCAGTCTATTTTCTAAATCACTGTTTACTAAATCTGTACTGTTTAATGTAGGAGCATTAGGCACATGTGTCCACTGAATACTTGAAATGTGCCTGGTCTGATTGAGATGTAGTATAAGTACAAAATGCATAATGGGTTTTTTTTTTAATTTTTTTTTTATTTCAGCAAATTATAGGGGTACAAATATTACGGTTACGTATATTGCCCATGCCTCCCCTCCCCCCTCGAGGCAGAGCCTCAAACATGACCATTCCCCAAATGTTGCACATCTCACTCATTATGTTTGTATATACCCATCCCCTCCTCCCCCCTCCCACCCGCCCAATACCCGACAAATGTTATTCCTACATGTCCACTTAGGTGTTGATCCGTTAATACCAATTTGCTGGTGAGTACATGTGGTGCTTTTAAAGACTTAATATAAAAAATAATGTAAAGCATCTCATTTATAATTTTTAAAATGTTAGTTATAAGTTCAGATGATATCGTAGATATACTTGGTTAAGTAAAATATATTATATTATGTAATATATGTTAATATGTTATAATACATAATAATAAATAATAATATATAATATTAAGAATAAGTTCATTGTTTATTTGATTTTCTTACTATGGCCACCATCAAATGTAAAATTACACATGTGACTTACAATATATAGCTGTTGGACAATACTGCTAGACTAGAAGCTTCCGGAGGACAGAAATCATGTTTCCTCAGCACAGTGTCTACTACATAGTATGTACTCAATAAATATGTGTCGATGAAATGTACAGAAGGGGGTGGAGGAGAGAAGGTAACTATATATAGGGAATAGCTGAGTGGGGCTTTATAACCCATAGAAAAGTATAACCCTTAGATTTTGAAATATATATATGGAAGTCATACATGTAGACCAATTTTTCTGCTAGGGGTAGAATACCATCTATAGTTTCCTGTTAAGTGGCTTCCTGCTTCTACAGAAAAACATTTAGTGACTGAGAACTCAGTGCCTCAAAAGAGTATCTGCCCCTGGCTGGGTCTTCAATAGCTCCAACAATCTCCCCGTGCACAGATAAAAAATCCCAGCAGCTGCCTCCTTGATGGTGAGGAGTATCTCCAAGTTCTACCTTTCTCTTTCTTCCTTATCGGCCTCCTTCTAGGATCCTCCCTCTGTGTCCCGCTCTCAGAGGTTTGGTAATGTATTTGCCTGGTCTTCTGGAATTTCGAATCAGGTATTATTGCCCCCTTTGTTGCTCCCTAAGCTTCACATACCCCAGCTCTCAAATAAGGGAAGGGAACTGCTTCCGTCTCAGACCAAGCTTTGTGGGGAAAGACCATTGTCTTGAGGCAGCACCCAGGGCCCTTGCTGCACAGAAGGGGGACCGGGGAAAGGGGCAGCATCACCTTCCATTGTTGGATGGCATTTGTCCTTGGGAATGTTTCCCTCCTGTGAAACTGAATCTGCCTGCCAGACACTTCTACTCACCATTCTATCTTCCTTTTCTACCTTGTCCAGCTCTCATGATTTAATAAAAATACCCAACATTTATAGAAATATTTCCATGAGCCATTGGCTCTGCTAAGCCTTTATTATACATCCCTTGTGTTATTTAAATTCTCACAACAACCCTATGAGGCAGGTACTATTATTAACTCCATTATAATGACGAAAGAGCTGAGGCGTAGAGACGTTAAGTAACCTGCCCATAATCATCCAGAAAGAGTGGCAGAACTGGGATTTAGCCCAAGTTCTGTCTGATTCCAAAGCCTAAATATTAGCCATGCTGCTATACTGTTTTTCGATCAGCTAATTCTGCACTTTGAACATTTCCTGCCTTCACAAACCTCTTCCTGCTTTCATATGATAGTTCTTTAAGTGTTTGAAGATAGCAGTCTCCTACCCCCTAAATACTGGTCATGAGTCATCTATTTTTTCAGAGTGGTCATTTTTATTTTCTTCCACCTTCCTCATCTGGTTCTGGCTCTTTGATCAGTCCTGTTCTTTACACCCTAGCTTGATGTTGGTCATGTCATCCATTTAGAAGTAGTCAGGGGAGAGGAAGAGTTGGTGTGTGAGAAAGTAAAAACACAGAACTCTTGGCTTACGCCTATAATCCTAGCACTCTGGGAGCCTGAGTCGTCAGGAGTTCAAGACCAGCCTGACCAAGAGTGAGACCCCGTCTCTACTAAAATAGAAAAAATTACCTGGGAGTGGTGGTGCAACGCTAGGCGTGGTGGTGTGTGGCTATAGTCCCAGCTACATGGGAGGCTGAGGCAGGAGGATCGCTTGAGCCCAGGAGTTTGAGGTTGCTGTGAGGGAGGCTGACACCATGGCACTCTAGCCCAGGCAACAGAGCAAGACTCCGTCTCAAAACAAACAAACAAACAAAAAACCCATGGAGCTCTTAATAAAGAATTTTCATGTATACTACATATTATTTGAGTCTAACAACAACCTTGAGAGATAGTCTTAATATTTTCAGATGCAATAGTAGCAGGTGTGAAATTAAGTGACTTACTCAAGGTTACACAGATGATGAATGAAGGAATTAGAACTTTAAACCTAGATTTTCCCATGTAAAGTCGATCTTTTTCCAACTTTAAGTGCACTGATAAATGATGAGGCCTTTTGGCCCCTCTGAGGCCTTGTTCTCATGAGCTCCTGCACCAGAGCTCCTTGGAAAGTCTGCCAGACAACTTTGACAGCCAGATTCACTCTTTAAGAAATATTACAAAGGTGTTGCCATTTATTTATAAAGATGAAAGTTTTTGAAAGAGTAACTGCATATTTCCAAAAAGGCTTAACTTTGGTGGAGAAACTCACTTGGATGGCTCAGAAAAGAGAAGTGAGACAGAAGAAAAGCATTGCAAATACTTTTGGTGGACAAAAACAGCTGTGTAGGCTCCTGGTGAGGCACCTTGCTCATAAAGTACCTGGCATGCAGGGGGCCCTCAATAGTTGTTCATTGGAATGAGAGTGCTCACATAGTCTTACAAAGTGAAATAGAGCAGGCTAACTTTTTTTCCTCTGGGTAAGGAGTCTCATGGGCTGAGACCACCTCTCAAATTTTAGGAATGTTTAGTGACATAGCTGAGGCTAGAGCTCAGATTTTCTTATCTGAGCCAGCCCTGGCTTTGGTCACCACCTCGTACTCCAGCAGAGCGCCTTAGAGAGGACCTTTTGAAGGGTTTGTAAGTGGTTGTCATGGTAATAAGGTTCCATGGTAACCAGGCACGACTGGGATGCTGGTAGTGGCGGTGAAGCTATAACCAGTGTGTTTGACCATTGTTTCTAATAACATGGCTACTCTATTGTTCCCTGGAGAAGGACTGGGGCCTGCCCAGCAGCTAACAGGTTCAGATGGAAACGATACAGATCCATTAAAGGTTCCTATAAAATCACCATTGAATTACACTGGTAGGCCTATCTACTAAGTTTTCAGTACTTTCTGAAGTAGTCTTTGGTGGCTCTCTGCCACTATAGTCACAGTACAGTTTAGTGGCATTGTTTCCACTATTACATGAGATTTTACAACTTAAGCTAGTTAGTTTGCTGCCCCCTTTGCCTCCACTAATTCACTGGAGGCAATTCATTTTTCCTAGGTGGTAACGTAAACGCAGGCTGCCCTGCTTTTATACCCAGCTTAACAACAATGCATGTATAACAATAAATGTAATAATGAATGTCAGTAAATTGCTTTGCAGTTCAGCAAGTACTTTTATCATCATTTTCTTTTTCTTTTTTTTCTGAGACAGAGTCTCACTCTGTTGCCTGGGCTAGAGTGCCGTGGTGTCAGCCTAGCTCACAGCAACCTCAAACTCCTGGGCTCAGGCGATCCTTCTGCCTCAGCCTTCTGAGGAGCTGTGACTACAGGCACATGTCACCATGCCCGGCTAATTTTTCTAATTTTAGTAGAGAAGGGGTCTTGCTCTTGCTCAGGCTGGTCTCGAATGCCTGACCTCAAGTGATCCTCCCTCCTCGTCGTCCCAGAGTGCTAGGTTTACTGGTGTGAGCCACCGCGCCAGGCCTCTAATCATTTTCTTATTTCATTCACACAAGGGCTGTGGGAAGTACTTAGTACCCGCATTGTATAGATGGAGTGAGGAATTGAACCTCAGAAAATGGGAATGTCTTTTTCAAAATCATGTAGCTAGTAGTGAAGGGGCTGGGACACAATGCCAGGTCTTTTCAGCTCCCAAACTCTGTGCGTATCACTTCACTGTATTGTAGTACAAGGCCCCTTGCAGGTCTCCTCTACCTTTTTCCTTGCTGTTCGTCCAAAGCCACCCTACCTCTCTTTCCATCACACTCATTGTGGAGCTATTTTCCCAGTTCTCCAGCACCATTCTGCTTCTCAGATTGCTGCCTTTGTGTTGTCATCCGGGAATCTCCTTGAGCTCTTTGCCTCCCTGGAAAATGTCTACTCATTTTGAAAATGCAAGGAAAGCATCACCTCCTCTGTGAGACATTCCTGGAGCCTCTCTTCTTTATTAATAAAAGACCTATCATTGTAATGAATGACTTTTACCTGCCTTCCCATATGTCTCTCCTGTTAGGCTGTGAACAGATTGTAGGCAGGGCACGGTGCTTTTTGTTTCTGTACTTCCAGGACCTACCTCAGTATCCAGGACTGAGTAGAAACAGAATAAATATCTTTAGAAATGAAAGGCTCATTTGTAATTCTCATTATTAAACCTAATTCAATTTCCTTCAATTTAGGAATGGTCATTCCTTTCTGTGGGCAGACATATCCTTGCAGAGGATGAGCTGCTTGGGCTCTCCTTGTGGCAAGACATTCCATGTGAGTGATTTACGACCATGCCGTGGAGCATATCATGAAGGCACATTCTAATTTCCATGTCATTGTCAGCTGGAGATTCCTTTTCTTCAGTGGCCAAGATTATTGGTATTTATTGTTGCTTCCCACTCTTTAGTCACATGTTTCTAACTCCTATTAGAATATTTTTCTGTAAAATGTGTCTTAAAATAATTGTGTACAGTGTCCAATTTACAGTCCTTATTACTTGGAGAAATTTGAAAAAGTTCTTGTTCTTAACTTAAGAATGCTGGACAATTTGCAGTTTTTTCATCCCTTTATAGCAACACTAAAAGCAATTTATGGGCCAGGCATGGTGGCTCACGCCTGTGATCCTAGCACTCTGGGAGGCAGAACTGGGAGGATTGCTTGAAGTCAGGAGTTTGAAACCAGCCAGAGCAAGAGCGAGACCCCATCTTTATTAAAAATAGAAAAAATTAGCGGGCATGGTGGCGCATGCCTGTAGTCCCAGCTACTTGGGAGGCTGAGGCAGAAGGATCTCTTGAGCCCAGGAGTTTGAGGTTGCTGTGAGCTAGACTGACGCCATGGCACTCTAGCCCAGGCGACAGAGCAAGACTCTGTCTCAAAAAAAAAAAAAAAGAAAAAAGAAAAACAATTTACTTTCTCAGTAAAAACAAGTTCTTCAGTCAATGTGAATCCCACACTTGTCCTCAGTGAGGATAATGACCTGAGATGACATGACTTTTCCTAAATGAGAATGAGAGGATGGCAAGTTGCCATTGGGTTGCTATAGCCTTGTTTTGGCTAGAGCTTTTGGATCTTTCTTCTCACATACACGGTTAGAAAAATTTCCTGTGTTCTTATTTAAGGGAGCGTCTTTTAGCCAATTACCTGCTAAGAATCAGACTATGGTATATTTAAATATTGATGAGTTACCTTCCCTTAGTCCTTGCTAACATAACCCCAATTTAATTCCTGGCAGCTATATATCCAGCTTCAATGGAACACTTAGGATTAGTGTAAACACATCGTGGCTTTCTGTGTTTCCTTTGCTAGATAATTGCTTTCCCTGCCTCCCTGGAAGCTAGGGGTAGAACTTTGAGTGTCTGTGAGCTAAAGGAAAGATTCTCTAACTTGGCTGTTCTCAATCCAGTTGCTTCTTGCCTTAGGACCTACAGGCAACAAGTCTAAGGGTAAAAACCCAAATCCTTAGGATGGTAGAGAGAAGGATAGTAGTTGCTGGATCCTTAAAGACACATTTGAGCTGCTGAGCCAGCCATTGATTTCTGCAGCTGGGCTTTTAAACAGTAAACAGCAAATGTCTTTTAAAGTTTAAGTCACTGACTGTTAGACTTTTTGTTATTTGCAGCCTAATGCACACTGATGTAATACAGGTGAACATCATATTTCTACATCTGTGACAGTCAGGGACTCTATGCCAGGGCAGGGACCAGTCTCTGCCTGGATTATGAGGTGCTCCTCTAAAATATATTGTTCTTATTCTCTGCCTAAGTACATGCCATCTATTTCTTCAAAAATCTGGCTCGGGCCAGGCGCAGTGGCTCACGCCTGTAATCCTAACACTCTGGGAGGCCAAGGTGGGTGGATCGTTTGAGCTCAGGAGTTCGAGACCAGCATGAGCAAGAGTGAGATCCCGTCTCTACTAAAACTAGAAATAAATTAATTGGCCAACTAGAAATATATAGAAAAAATTAGCTAGGCATGGTGGCGCATGCCTGTAGTCCCAGCTACTCGGGAAGCTGAGGCAGGAGGATTGCTTGAGCCCAGGAGTTTGAGGTTGCTGTGAGCTAGACTGATGCCACGGCACTTCAGCCCAGGCAACAGAGTAAGACTCTGTCTCAAAAAAAAAAAAAACACAAAAATTTGGCTCACATTCATTTGCATTTAATCTGTGTTCTTTTCTCTGGTATCTAGTATCTTCTGAGCATTTTGTTTAATATTTCCAGGCAACAGCAGGTAGCAGACGAGTCTACTTCTATCCCAGCATTATAATGAATACTTTGCTCGACTTTTATGATTGCATGACTATCTTTTTGGTCTAAAGCAGTCTTATCTAGTAGAAATATAATAAGACCAGGGTATGTAGTTTAAAATTTTCTAAGAGTAAAAAGTTCACGCCCGTTATAATACAACAATATCTTATGCAATGAAATTGTTAGATTGAAATGTTATCCTATCAAGCAATAAAGTTGTGTTTAATGGAAAAATATTTTGCATTGTTTTAGTTTTAAAATTAAAATTAATTAAAATTAAATAAAATTTAAAATTTAGCTCCTCCATTGCACTGGCCACATTTCAAGTGCTCAATATCCACACGTGGCTACTGGCTACTGTATTGGATAGGTCAGGCCTATTCCCTAAACCCCTTGAGGGCAGGAGTTGTGTTCTATTAAGGTGTTACCTCAGTTGTTGCTCCTTCTGGAACCCTTCCCAGGTTCTCTAAGACTGGGTTAAGTTCCCCTCTTAAGTGCTCCTACAGCCCTCTGTGTTAACTGCTATGATGGGTGCTTGCACACCCTGTATTAAGATTACTTGTTTACTTGTCTATAGGTTCCTTGCAGGCAAGAACTGTTTCTAGTTCACTGATATATATCCTATGCTTAGCACAGGGCCAGGCATATCATAGGCACTCATTAAATATTTATTGGTCTTTTTGAATGAATTGTTAAATTCATAAAAAAGTTGTTTTTGAGGCTTTTATGAGACCATGAGTTCCCTGAGGGAGGGATCATGACTTTTTCATCTCTGTGGCCTCTTCACCTAGCATAATGCTTAGCACATAGTAGGTACCCAATAAATGTTTGTTGAATGACTATTGAATCCTGCCACAACCTCAGGCTTTATAGCTCTTTCATGTTCACAGCTGAGGCTGGCTGATTCTACCTGCAGCCTCAGCTTCGCCCTCAGTCTTTGAGGCTGAGATATGTGTCTGATACTCTTAGTTTGAGTCTGCCTTACTCCCTCACTCTGGTTGGTGCTGGGGCCTGTCCTGGGCTTGTTGAGCTTCACCTGCCTCCATCAACAACTAGTTGTATGATCAGCCTCACCCCAGAGGCAATGGCCTCACGGGCTTTCTGAGTCCAGCCTCCCCTTGGAGTGCTTCATCTTGGGTTATGCCTTACCTTCATTTGCATGCTGTGGCCTCTGATATGGACTAATTTCTGGCCCACAATCATGCTTGCACAGTCTTGGAGTTTCCTGTTCTCCCTGTCAGACAAGATTTCCTTGCAAGATAACCTCAATTTACAATTGTTTGGGTTGTACGGTGACAGGGCACACCTCCAGGAGGTGACATTCACTCATAGTCACCCTAGGTAGGAATAGTTATTTTGACAACATTCCAGCAGATGGCAGTAAAGTGTTTTGAGCAAGGGCTACCTTTTTCCAGTTTGTACTAAGTCTCCGAATAAGCTGACATCCACGCTGCCAGTGAAGCCCACTTGCAAATCTAGCAGAAGAGTCTAGTTGCAGTTTTTTGCCCCTTTCCTCTTACCCTTATCTTCTGGCCAGGTATAGAGAAGATGCGATAAATAGGAAAAGCCTCATACTTAGGGAATTAAATACATTTCTTTTTGAACTCATTTCCTGTTGCCAAGCATCACAGGATACAGCTGCAGGGACCACCCCCCAGCTTTGCTTCAATCCTTGCATTGCACTCTGGTCTCATTCCTTTTCTTTCTGTAATTCATTTGTAGACAATGCCTGCACTCTAGGGTGAGTATGATTAAGTCTCCTTATATGGAACATCAGGTTTCTTTATGGGCACCAATGGTGTATGTCCCTAGAGATTGGAGGAATATTCTATATAGGATTTTTTTTTAAAGAAAGCCATTTAAGACCATTAAAAGGAAAGAACAGGGAAATGTAATGGAACTATTTAGTAATTTTAAGAGAAAGAAGGTGCTGAAATGCTTGTGATGCTAATTTTTCTTTTAGGCCCCATTGTCTGGACTGGTGAAATCCTATCTAACTGTGAGTGATGTGAGAGATCTATAAAACAGCAAGCATCTCTATGTGTAAGAATCCATCAGGAGGAATGCAGCTCTCTAATTATTGACTTTCCGATGATGCATTTCAGAGTGCATTTGAGAAGGAGAATCTATAACCACTCCCCTGCAGGGCTAGACTCCATCCCTCAACCCAGCAGGTTCCAGGGAAGAAAGCACATCACGGCATGCAACATTCACTGTCTGTCCTGTTCCACAGAGCTGACTTTATCCCAGAGAACCCTCCTTTTCCTCCCAACTTTCCTGGAAATGTGTTCCTGCTTGGGAGAGCAGAACCATTCATTATCTGGTTTGGTTCTTCTAGGGTTGGACTATTCCACATTGTTTCTTGATGGTTTAGGGGTCAACTTGGTATGGGGGGCATTGAGTATCATGACCTGCTGTTCAAGAGAACTGCCCACTGACCTGGCATAGTGGAGATTTCCTCCACTGTCTTTCCAGACGCCATATAGCAGATACTGTTAAGGTTAAAGGGAACTTGTCTCATTGTGAGATATCTCTGGGAGTACGAGAGAGAACTGTATGGGGAGAAACAAAAACTTGGCTGTAGCATTGGTTCACATTGCCAAGTAGTTATGCAGCTTTGGGAACTTTATCCTTTCTGGATCCTGCTGCTCTTATATTAAATGTGGGATATGGAAGAGAGGAAGTTTCTAGAATTCTCTGATTTTGGGGTCCGTGTAAACTGACAGGCATTTCCAATGCAAATGAATCCCCAAGAGTAAGAATAGCAAACGCCTGGCACTTTGCTGCCACCTTGACCATTGTCAGTCCCACCACTCTTTCCTCTTGGGCTTAGGCCTAGGTGTGGTCTCAGAATCTTTCTCTACATAGTGCTCAGGAGGCCACTGCCAATCACTTGAAGTTGACCTTAAAGATGAAATCTTGCCATCCCAGACAGTAAGAATTCAGGGTTCCACATCTCTCATCACATTAGGGTTTCCATTTTCTTAACAGCCCATAGTTAGTAGTTCATGACAACAGGTATCTTAGACTCACCAGGATGAATTTTCATTCCCTATTTTCAGCATATAACAAGGAAAGGATGTCTGAATATAAAAACAAATAAAGTGAAACAAACAGCAGCAGTAAAGACAGAGACTATATCAATTTTTCTTTTTTTCTGTTTTAGAGATATGGTCTCTCTCTGTTGCCCAGGCAGGAGTGCAATGGTGTGATCACAGCTCACTGCAGCCTCAAACTCCTCAGCTCAAGTGATCCTCCCACTTCAGCCTCCCAAAGTGTTGGAATTATAGGCATGAGCCATCCCATCCAGCACAGGCTATATCAATATTAATGAATGATGTTTGTTCTATATGAAGTAGGAGAGATAGGGAGTAAAAAGATAAAATATCTCAAATCTAGTCTGGAAAAGCATCCTCATATCTCAGTATAGGGGAAAAAATCCTTTGGCTAATAATGTGTTAGCAATTCATAGTCTGTGTTCTCTAAGGACAAGAACCACCATGTTCAAGGCTTTACATCCTATGTACTTTTATCCTTTGAATCTTATGTAGATGGAAAATTGTATAATAGTAGATCAGCACTTATTTCATGGTATCTGTTTTCACTGGTGGTTCAGCAGTTTCACTGAGCTTTATGGGTAACAGAATCTTCTAGGGAGTTTATGAAAAATGCAATTTCCTGGGCCCCATCTCCAGAGAGGCTAACTTAACAGGTCTGAGGTAGTGCCTGGGAATATTATTATTATTTTTTTTTACCAATTCCTTCATATTTCTTAGGTCATAACTTGAGAAATGGTTGTCTATTCTGTGGTGAAGTAGTTTTCTCTTGAGATTAAACCTGGGTATGAAGGCTTCCATTTTTCATGGTGCCATAATTTAATTTTGTGGTGCTCAGTTTGCATTATATGTTTAAGAGTAGATTCAAGAAGCTGTATGGTGAACAGTAATAGTTCTTGAGTATGATCCCTGATGGCAAAAATATTCATGTATCCATGTGATAATATTGCACTTTTGGTATCTGCTGATGGAAAACATATGCAATAATGAGAAGGTGCTATGAGTTCTGTAACACTTTTAAGTGCATCTATATTTCATTAGGTCCAACAGCATCTATGAACATTCAGAAGTATTAGTGCATACACATGTGAAATATATAGTTTATTTAATCTACATATAATAGATTAGGAGACCCTATGAAAGAATCCCATGTGCTATTCCATGGGTTCCCCATCCTTCCCTGAGGGGTTCTTAACATAGAAATTTGAATCATTCGTAATAGGGAAAAGCCCAGAAGACTTGGGTTTGAAAGGATACATACTGGCTGAGATAGATATGTAGTTACTTGACCCACAAGTGTCAGTTTCTTAATATGTAAAATGATGGTGGGTAATATATTCCTAATGGGTTTGATGTAAAAATTGAATGATGTAATATATGCATAGTTCTTGACTCAAAGTAGACAGTCAATGTTAGCTTTCTTCCTCCAAAAAAATTAATGAAATGAATCTTTAAAACAATAGCCCCAGGGGAATCTGAAGCTTTCTGCTTTTTCCTTTGATTTAGCCTGAATGTTCCAGAGGCTACATTCCTTCTCTACATGAGACAGTTTTGGGGGACTTTCTATTAATATTTGGTGCTATGCTGATGCCCTTTCCATCTGTCCTTTTTTTCGTGGTTGTCAATTGACCAAGTATCTGTAAACCACAGTAACCCTGGGAAAATAAGGTGCAGAACTGGAGTGGGCTCTTGCAAGTTATCAGTATCTGACGCTATTGTTCTTCACTAAAATTCTCAGCACTTGAGGAAGGGTACAGAACAAACAACTCCGTCCCCTTTTACTCGAAGAGGAACACAAGGAGTGTCACCCATAATTAGTGTGTTTTTGTTCTTAATGTTCCCAAGTCAAGCCTACAGATGGAGCCTAGGTTATTACACGCGCTTGAAACATTCTTTTTCGCCTCTAGTCAGGAGATAGCAGGAGGAAGCTTGTGTTTCTCTTTTCCTCTGCAACCATTCTTCAATTTGACACTGAAAATACTCAGGCTTGGGGTTTAATTTGAATATCTATGGTATAAAATTACTAGTGTTCACATCCCCTAGCATTTTCCTGACAAATTAATTGCCAATACAATTTTCAGCAGTAAGGTTGAGGGTTCAGCTTATGGGAGGTAATTATGGGTGCCCTTGGCCAGGAAAGAGCAGAGATGATGCTAAGGGAGCCAGTGTTTTGGGTAAGCAGCACCTGCTCCTTTGCCTGCTCCATAGACCCGTGAATCTGAGAAACACATATAATTTGGAGGATTTAGTGTCTACCTTTGGTACACGTAATTTAATCTTCTGATCATCGTGTGATCTGTGGCTACTGTGAGCTCTCGGAAACTATACTGTGTGCCACTATTACTTGGTTCTTAGATCTTTACTCCATTTATTCAACATTCCAAGTCTTCAAAACATCAGGATAAAAAAGGCAAATAGCAAAACCCTCTAAGGCAGAGGGTAAATAAGGCTAAAAAGAGACTCTTCATGTTGGCTAGGTCTCAGGGAAGGGGCTCTTTTATTGACATTGTCTCCTCTGAAAGATGTGAAAAAAGGTTTTGTTGGGATGAAGCATCTGTCCTTTTAAGAAATAGTCTCTGTTTATTTCTAAGTCTTTATTGAAAAACCAGTTCTCTGAAATATATACCCTTTTAAACAAGATGTGTCTATTCTTTTTTCAGTCTAAGCCTCTCACGGCGGTTGTAACCCTCTAGCATCTGAAGGTATATATGCTGTTGGAAGTGTTTTAATTTTTATTGTATTGATTGTAAAAACAACACCAATTAAAAAAACCTGAGCGGCCGGGCACGGTGGCTCATGCCTGTAATCCTAGCACTCTGGGAAGCCGAGGCAGGCAGATCGCT
>VBSM01001681.1:4892151-4903231 GCA_008086735.1 Cheirogaleus medius
GGGCAATATACATAACCATAATATTTGTACCCCCATAATATGCTGGAAAAAAAGGCCAAGATTATTTGCAAACATGTTTAGCTAACCAACTACAAATCAATATAACAGCAACATTTCTTATATGTTTGTGGTTTGAGATAAAGTTCATCAAGGCTGCAATTCAGAATCAAGAAAAGGAAAGCTGTGGTAAAAACAAAACTTTCTTTTAAAACTTTTTCCAATTTCTTATAAATTGATTTTGTTAGAGTGGCATTTGGATATTTTTGACTTACCTGCATAGGCACGTTTTTCTTTTAATATCTTTTCCACAATTCCCTTGAGAAACGCAGATGTATACATTTGGCACATGTATAAATGCTATTGGAAACCTTCCCTTTTGATTCATAGACACCTATGGTGAAGTGGTTTATTTCCTGGGTGAAAACACTAGTTTGGAGAGAGTTCATGCATACTTTATGAGCTGACTCTGCAATAGTACATTGCAGATCTTCTTGGAATGAACAGCAAAGGTAACCTCTCTGAATTCTGATGAGATATCCCAGAAAGAACTCTCACATCCACTATTTATGAGGGCCCTATAAAAAAGACAATGAGAAAGCAAAATGATTTCATCATATATGCCAGTCAACTTAGAAAACACCATCTCATTTTAATTATCATAACAACTTTATAAGGTAATATTACCTGTTTTACAAAGCAAGAAATGAAGATTCAGAAATAAAGACTCCTTCTCAGTCATCCTTCTAGTAAGTGGTGGAGCTGGAATTCATATCCATGTTCTTCCCACCATATTGCTGCTCCATCATTAGTGAAAACCCATCTATTGTCCTTTTTTGCCCTTTTATATGAAAACTTTTTTTTGTGAGTTTTCTTCTGACTTCAGAAGAGCACCCCAGAGACTAATAGCATCATAAAGGATTTATGAGAAAAACAGAAGTGATGGTGCACAATCTTCAGTTAGCACATGGACAGAGATGCTTAGTTCTGAGGTGAGAAAATCCAGAGATGAACATTTTGTTTATCTCATAGGATTGTGGCATTTTAAGTCAGTGGATCCAACCAGAATATAACGTATTAAGAATCTGAAAGATCATCCATTGCAGTTTCACATACACACATATATTATTTTATTAGCCAGACAACGATAGTCATTGTCAAGAGGAATTAATTCAGACTGAATATTCATGATCTTGTTTTGTCAAGAAAGTAGAAAAATATTTTGAGGACAAACTGATGTTCTTTCAGAGGCCTGAACCTTTTTTTCCAACTAGGTGAAGGCAGTAAGAGGAGGAGGAAGGGTGGCTTGGACAGCATGCCCTCCCCCCATTAGGTATCCACCCCTAAGCCCTAGCCCTCTTATGCAGATGTTCTGTGGGCCTTCATTTCTGGAGGGGCCCATTTTGCACTTTTCCCTGGAAATGGAACTTCCAACTCTGTCTCAGTACCTTTGCAAAGGACCAAGATAAGAAGATTTGCAGATGAATCCAAAGGCTGCCTGGGTTCCCAGGAGTTTTCTTTTATATGCCAAGAGGCCATGGCGTCAATGAGTGCTGAATTTCATGGTTAAGTGCATTGAAATTTCTGCAAAGACAAAGTTTGGGTAATGCCCAGTAGATGGTGCTCATAAGCAACTTTCTGGAAAAGGCATCCCTTGAGCTTTTACAAAGCTACTTTCGAAAGGTTTCATTTGAATTTGGAGACTCATGGAAGGACAGAGCTTTGCAAAAGATACCTTTTGGCTCATCTTTTGATTCATCACCCATTTTTTTCAGAAATCAGAATTCAAAAGGCAGTAGGGAAAAGTTGCTTTCCTTTAGATTACAAAATTGCTTTCTTTAGTTTACAGAATTTTTGTTAACTCCAGTATCTTTTATGACTCAGAGGAGAAAAAAATAATTCAAACAATTAGAGAATGATTCTTCTCCCTTTATCTCCATTTTCATTTCTTTCCAACTCAGACTATCTGAATTGTGTCCCAAAGGTTTTTATTTGGAGATCACTTGCTTATAACTCAAAGTCTCCCTCTCCTTGAAATGAGTGTTTTTAGAAATGGTGGTGAGGTGCCCATAGATGCCTTCTTAACCATTGATGCGTCTCAAGCTCTTAGTCTTAGCACTATTTCAATAGCATCTAGGCACTGTGTGTACCATGGTTTCTATGGAGAATGAATTCTTCTCCCATCAGTGGAATTGAGGGCCTGAAACAGTTCTGGCACCAATAACTCACCTATTTGTTATCCTGGATTACAGAGGCAATCTCATGAGCCCTTATGCTCTGTTATTCTTAAATGGACAAAGACGGGCAGTTTTCCTCCCAGGGGCAGACCTTAGCCTCCTCCCTCTCCAGGGCTTTTGGAATCCCCTGTTTTCAAACCAGAAAGTGATTTTTCTTAAACTCAATTCTCCAGTTGTGTCTATATCTTCTTTTAATAATTAAATAATCCTATCTTTGGCACGTGCAGTCCCACAATAAATTATAGTGCTCTAATCATAATTTCTATCCTTTATAAAGGTTATATGGGGATAAATTTGAAGTGGAAAAGGGCTAAGAATGCAGTTCAAAGGGTAGCAGAATCAGAGGAAAACATTGGTGGTGGTAATTTGCTAACAATCTTTTAGAAACATGGGTCATTTTTGTCATAAGCTGATGGGACACACCATTCTTTCTATATTCAGGCCCTGTCTGGACCAAGTAGAGAAGGGGTCCTTCAGTAGGGTCTCAAGTGTCTCCCAAGACCTTAGGGTCCAGTTGAACAATCTGATCTTAGTACATAGCATATTCTCTGTTTTGCTAAGTCTCAGAGGAACAGAAATATTAAGTTATATTAGTAAGTACATAAGAAACAATAAGGCTCTGTTAGTAATAAGCTATTGCCAGATGTATAAAAGAGCCATCCTGCTAAGTATTTATTTTCCCTTCTACTTTATTTAATGTTTTCTTTCAGAATTTTTCTCTTTATATGTTTCATTTATTTATGCATTTGATAATATTTACTGAGCATCTTCTACATGTTAAATACTCATCATAATAAGAGGCTGGCAAACTATGGCCCATAGGCCAAATCCAGATGACTACCTGCTTTTTAAAATAAAGTTTTATTGGAACACAGTCATGCTCATGTGCTTACGTATTATCTATGGCTCCTTTTGTGCTACAATGGCAGAGTTATGTTGCAGCAGAGACTATACGGTTTGCAGGACCTCTGTTCTCAATAATGGAGAGACATTGGTCCATGACCTTAATGAGCTAATATATTTGGGAGGAGATGTGGTGCTGGAGAGACAGCCTATAAATAAGTGAACAAATAAAATACACTGCTAAATGATATGCAAATAAAGCAGAATGATGTACTAGAGAATGAGTAGGGGATGGAGGAGCTATCTGAGATCATATGGTCAGGGAGGACTTCCTGAGTGACAGGATGCACTTAAGGAGATCTGGAAAAAGTCCTTGGTGCTGGAGGAACGGCAAGAGCAAAGGTGTAGTCTGGAATTAGGTTGGCATGGTCAAGGTACAGAGAAAAGATCGTTTGTTTGAAGCGGAAGCAGCGAGAGGAAACGTGATAGGTGATGATGTCAATCAGGCAGTCGGGGCTGGATCAGTGGGCCTTGTAGGCCATGATTCAGCAATTGGATTCTAAGCACACTTGAAACCTTGAGGGTTTGAATGCTTTCAAAGACCATTCTGGGTGTTAGGAAATGGTTGGAATGTGAGCAGGAAGGAAGGCAAGGAGGCTGATTAGGAGAAATCCAAGTGAGAGTGGAGGCAGCAGTGGCGATGATGGAAGTGGGTTGATCCGGGACATCTTTTGGAGTTGTGGTCAGTGAGGCATGCTAATGGATTAGATGAGGGGTGTGAAGGAATGAGAGGATAAAACATGACTCATAAATTTTTTGATTGAGCAACCAAGTGGAGGGTGGTATATTTGTCTAACTGGAGAAGACTGAGGTAGAACAAGTTGGATAGGGGATGTGGATGAAGAGTTCTGTTTTGGGCAAATTAAGTTTGAATTGCCTGTTAGACATCCAAATGGAGATACCCATAAGCTGTTGGATGTACGTTTTTGATAATCAGGAGTGATATCAGAATCAGAAATATGAATTTGAAATTTGTGGCATATAGGCATTTTCATAGACATGAGACTAGAAGAGATCATTTAGGGAAATAGTACTGATGAAAAACAGGAGAGGGCTACCAGCTGGGTATAAATGAGGCAAAGATAATCTCACAGAATGGGAAAAGTACGAATTAGACCCAGGTTCTAATTCTTTCTTGGCACCTTAATAGTCACATAGCCTTCACTGGGCCCTTTTACATCTTTGGTCCTCAGTTCTCTGATTTGAAAAATCTTAAAAATCTTTGACTTTTAGCCTCTGATTTGAACAGTGGTTGCTTATCAAATCATGTTTCTTATCAAATCATGAGTCATTTCTATTTGGAGGAACAAAGTTCCCTAATCTCCATATGTTCTCACTTGGAACAGGTGTCCCAGATCATCTCCCAGCTTTGTGGGTCAAGGAGCAGAAATTTGGGGGATCCAGTGTTTGGGAAATCTGGCCTGATCTAAATGCAGCTAGAATCACAGAGAACTGTAGAGGCTCCTAGCTTCCTGGCAACTTCCCCAACCTGTGCTGACAACATTGGCCAATGGTGATGCTTGCTGTGAGTAGTCATCTGAGTTGATGATGTAGAGAGCAGCCATGTCTCCACAGCAGAGGAAGAGCTATCCACAGTCTCAAAAGAGTAAACTTTCAAGGCCCTGGGGCTGAGTATGGCTAGAGCATGGCCAGGACACTTAAGAATCAGGCAGTTCTCCAATAACTCCTGCCAGTATTTTTAAAGAGACCCAGACACTGTCATCCTAAATCCAGTGGACCTCTGCCCTCTTTGCATCATCCTAAACTGGAGAAATGGATATTACTATGCACACTGACTATTCATGCACCTGAGCCAGTCTAAGAGGACTGATATCAAGCTATCTTAGACTTTGTGACCAAGGATTCTGCATTTACAGAGTGACTTGGACAAGTTGATTACCTCCTTTGAGCTTAGTTTCCTCTCTGTGAAATGCACATAATACTGGCTTCATTGTGTGGTATAAGGGTTAATAAGAGATTACCTTTGTGAAAATGTCTGAGTCAGTGTTAGTTTCTTTTTTTCTTGTGGAGTACACTCCTGGACTGTCCTTAGCATACTCTGTCCTGAATGTATTCATGCAATGATGGTAAAACATGAGAACCAGGACCAGCCTTGGAGAGAAGGTCCTGGAAGATGAAAGGGAATGCCACAGCAGGTGATAAAAGGAAGATTCACCTATAACATTGGGGTGCTGATTCCTACACTCCATGCAATATCCTGAGTTTACTAAATTTTCTACAAGTATGATGTGCTAGTTTTATCATTTAAGTTCACGTTCCCCTGCCCCTTTGAATAGACACTAAATGCATTAAATTCAAACAAACTCCATTTGTTGTGCATTTATTTTATGTTGTGAAGAGGTTGTGGCGTAAAGAAGCTCCAGATTAATGAGGTCAGAGGGGCAGGGCTATGCTTCCAGCTTGGCTTCCACCAAGCCTCGGGGCCTCTTGGAGACTGTCCGTGAGATACTGTCAAACTTCTCTATCTATACGATAAGAAGAGTCAACTCAAGACCACAACATTCGAGTTTACTCAAACTTTAAAATGTTTATGATTCATATTGAGATCTTGTTAAAATGAAAATTCTGATTTAGTAGGTCTTGGGGAGGGCCTAAGATTCTTTATTTCTAACAAGTTCCGGTGATGTTGATATTTCTGCTTCAGGTACCACATATGAGTAGCAAGGGTCTAGATTTATTTAAGGTCTAATATACTATGATTTTATGATAGAGCATATAGGAAGCATATCTTTGTCACCATGTAGCCATCTACACACCCATCCACCCATCCATCTATCCATCCACCCATCCATCTATCCATCCATGCATTCATTCAATAAATATTTGTCTAGTGCTCAATATGGGTCAGGCCCTGTGCTAGACACTGGGATTGTAGAGGTGAATGTGGCCCAATCTCATTTAGAAAGTCATACTCTAGTCAAGAAGACAGCCATGGAAACAAACATTTTTCGAAATCACTCAGACCCAGATTCCTGAAACAGCTATTTCTTTTATGTCCTTAAAATCCTTATCAATTCTCTGGATGAGTTCCTTTTATTCCCCCATACTGAGGCCATCTTAAAAGATATGATGTAAGGCAGGAAGCCGATTGGCATATCTCTAATGAAAAGAGAACTGGATTTAGAGCATCACAGAATTCATTTTGAGTCTCAGCTCTTTTATAGCCATGACACCTTAGTAAAGATTCCTTAATTTCCCAATTTGTAAAATGGGGGAGAATCATGCCACGCTTGTTTAGCACATGGGATTTTTATGTAGCTTAAACAGATAATGGCTGTGAAAGAACACCTTTCAACTGCAAAGAAACTGCAAAGTGATGCACAAATGTAAAAGAGATTTCAGCTTATCACATGTACATGTATGTTATCTAAAATGGTGAAAAATAATGGAAATTATGCAAATGTCCCAAAATTAGATGCAGTAAGTTTGAACCATATGATTAGTTCTAGTCAAGGGACTGTGAGCACCAATGACATGTTGTTAGTTCTAGGCTTTGGCAGTTAAGAGCCAATGTGCCCCCTCCATCCCTCCCTGCCCCTGGTGCAGAAAGGTTGAAAGCCCCACACACCAGATTGTATAAATACCTGACAGAAACAACCCAGATCTCCAAGTCAGAATAGACTATCCTATCCTAAGAATGCAGTTAATTGCTTAAGACTTTCTATGCACTTACAAATATATAGTATTGCCATATGTATTTTTGGCATAAATGCTCTCTTACTATATATACAACATAATATTTTTACTTAATAATATATTAGAGATAAAAGTTTTATGTTGGTTCATATAGATCTGTCGTATTATTTTAGCAGGTACAAAATATTCTGTGTTAGGCATATAGCTATTCCTACATTGATGGATATTCTATCTTTCTTTTTCTTTTCCTCTCATATAAATTGAAATAATTATATTTGTACCTGTTCCTTGCCACATGTGTGGGTGATTTTTTAAAATATATACTGAGAAGTGGAATTGCTGAGTTATAGGGTATAAGCATTTCAAATGCTAGTAAATTTTACCAAATTGCCCTCTAAATTAACTATATGAATTTATACTCCCACCAGCAGTCATGTGAGAGTGTCTATTTCCCACAGCTTCATCTAGCTTCTTGAGTAGGAATATCTGCAAATCATTGTTTAATTTATCTATATTGCTTTGTAACAAATCACCCCAAAACTCAGTGGCTTGAAACAATAACTGTCCTATTCTCTCTCTTGATTTTATAGCTTTATTGGACTCAGCTGAGAGGTTCTCCTGCACCTGGTGATATAGGTAGAGGCTGCAGCTACTTGGGAACTAGATGGGGCTGGAATGCCTGAAATGACTCATTCACGTGGCTGGTATTGGTGCTGCTGTCTCCTCCATGTGGCTTGGACTTCTCACAGAATAGCAGGTGGGGTTCTGGAGAGGACGTGGAAGCTGCCAGTACTCTTAAGGCTGGGACCCTGGAGTCCCAGAACACCTCTTTCCCCACATTGTATTGGGTCAGGGCACTCGCAGGGCCAGCCCAGGTTCAAGGGGAGGGCAGAAGGACTCAGAAATGGTTGGTGGCCATCTTTGGAGACTACACACAGTTATTGTATATTGTCAAAACAACAATTGTATCTTCGAGTTTGAATAAAGTTGAAGAAATAGTACCTGCAAAACTTCTAATAAACAAGTGGAACTTAAAGTGTTTGATTTTTGCTTATTAAGTGAATGTGCTCTATGCTAATCAGATTGGAGAAATATGAAGTTCTGCTAGGCATTTCATCAGCCTGAAGGTCAATCATCCTACCAGTGATTATCTAAGTCAAGGTGTGAACAAGATGTAATTTCTCCTCATTCCAATTCTTTCTAAATATTCCAGCAAAAAATAAAATGAAGAAACAGGTTCAGGCTTGTTTCCAGCTATCTATCATGTATTTGGGAGACTCAAGGTTAGATATGATGGGAAGTATTCAAAATAAATGGCTCAGAAGAGTGCAAAGTCTGCATCATTCAAAGTGACAGTCTAGAGGCTGAGGCAGGAGGATTGCTTGAGCCCAGGGGTTCGAGACAAGCCTGGGCAACATGGTGAGACCTAGTCTCTTAAATAAAAGGTCATAGCTCATTAATTAATCTCCTGCTCCAGAGATGTGGTAGGAGGTAGGGCAAAGGAAGGGGCTGTGGCAGGAGGGGAGGGCAGGGACTTGGAGGCAATTCTATAGTTACCACAAGTGTTTTAGATGGATCAGGAAGGCTTTCCGGATTTGTGGTTTTGATTTACCTATTGCAGTTCAGCCCCTGTAAGAGTGGGAAGAGATGGGAACCAGAGCCAGTTGGGGTTAAAGTAGGAAGAGGGAGATTTTTGTCATCTCCACCTGCTCATGTCTCCTAGACAGGACCCTTTCTTTCTACTTCTTCTGGAGAAGTCTATGAAAATATTCACGGTCTTGGTTGTATTATTTTAAACTTTCTGGGGAAAGCCCATTAAACACCAAATTTAGGGCTTCCCAAAATGTTGGGACACTGAGTTAGAAATACAAAAGCTTTATGGAAGTGTAATACCTTGGAAAGGAAAAAGGAGGGAGTGAGATTGGGCAGGGAGGGTCTAGACTGTGATACTGAACTGACAAAGCCTCTGCCAGACAGATTTGGAGGGGAATTTGGAAGGGAAACTGCCGAGTAGAGGAGTCCTGTATTGAGTGGAAGTGGCTGGTTCTTGTACCATGTGCCTTTCTTAGTCATTGGCTGGGAGTTGCCCCCAGAATAGTGTGTCTTTGACTTGAAAGTGGAGGCAGACCACGAGGGTGCTTGCAGCTGGATGCTGTCGCCCAACCATCCTTCCAGTCGGGTAGTGAACTCTTTCTTGGAAAAGGATCTGAGTAGTGCTTCTCCATGTCTGCCAAATGTAACTTATCTTTCTTGGGTTTTTAAAAACAACTTTTTTCAAAGCCACATTGCAAAACCTAGATGTTCTCTCTTGTTGGTTTAATCCATAGACTCTTCTTGGTTGCAAGTGTTTGAGAGCAAATTGAACCTACTTAGGAGAAAAGGGGAGTTTATTGCTCATGTCATCAAACCATAGGAAGGCCAGAAACGACTGAATCCAGAAACTCAGATGCTCCCAAGATGGCTGCTGCCTCTTATCCCTGCTTCTCTTAGTGTGATGGGCTTCTTTGAGAATGTTAGAAGTAATAGCTGTCCTGCACTCAACTCTCTCTGCTTCTGCCAACAGATAGGAAGAAAAATTGCCCTACTTCTCTGTTTGGTTATAGTGTTTAAAATCTCAAGGAAGGATTATATGAGTCTGCTCGGGTTGTATGCCCATTTCTGGATCAATCACTCATGCCGAGGAGGCAAGGTAGAAAGCTGGGAACTCCTATTTAAGCTATATGATCCAAAACAGCAATTCCCCAAAGCAGGAGGAAGGTAGAAAGGCAATGCAAATCAATGCCTACTCTAATCTTCCTTTTCCTTTCCCTACTCCTAGCTTCATTTTCTAATTATTTCCAACATCAGGTATCAGTTTAAAGGTGAATATATGCTCAATTTTAATCAGGCTCTTTGAATAGCCTTTGGCCACTTGAGACTTTATAACTTAAGAGCCAGTGTTTCTCAGCCTTTGTGAGTTGATGTTCCCTTTGAAAGACAAAGAAGATGGAAACTTCATTCTTCCCAACTCCCATAGATACAGACATTTGTACCTTACTTATTTTTTTGAGAACTGCTACCAACTAAGAAGATTTTGCTCAGTTTTATTTTTCTACACGTTTTGTATCAGTTAGCCATTATAGAAAAACAAACAACTCAAAGACTCAGTGGCTGCAAGCAATAAGCATTTATTTTTGTTTACAAGTCCGTGAACTGGCTAGGTGTTTCTTCTGGTCTCAGTTGAAGTCATTCAGGCAGCTGTGCTCAGCTGTGGGTTGAGTGGCCACTCAGTTGATCACGGCGGGGCTCACTCACATATTTGTGTATTGGCTGGTTGTAGGCTGGTCTAGGGTGTCCCCATTTGACACAACTGAGCTCTGCTCCATGTGGTCTTTTGTCCTCCCGCAGGTTAACCCAGAGCTGCTCATAAGATGGTGACAGGGTTCCAAGAGAATGAGAAGTGTGCAAAGCCTCTTGAGACCTAGACTTGGAACTGGAAGAACATCAAAACCAATCCAGATCCAAGGGGTGAGAAAATAAACTCCACCTCTTGATGGGAGAAGCTAAAAAGTCACATTGCAGAAGATATGGATACAGGAAAACAAGAATAATTGTGGCCATTTTTACAAAGGATTTACCACAGTATTTTTTTTAACAGAAATAACTATTTTTTTGAAATATGGTCTTTTAGCAAAATATTTAATTTTTTTTCATTATAACTGCTCCCTCCTTATATTTATAAGTGGGACACCTTCCACCACCCTCCCTCCCCTTTACATGCCATGCCCTGGTAGATCCCAGTGAGAACCACTGCTTTGGAGGAGGTCTTAGAACTTGGAGAGAACACAAAGAATGATTTTCCACTTGATCAAAAATGTAACATAGATTGTTTCCATGACTGTGCAATAGTGAATTGTGCGGCCATAAACATTCGGGTGCAGATGCCTTTATAATAGAAAGTCTTATGCTCTTTTGGTAGATGCCCAACAATGCTATTGCTGGGTCGAATGGTATTTCTATTTCTAGCTGTTTGAGGTATCTCCAAATTCTTTTCCACAAAGGTTGCACTAATTTGCAGTCCCACTAGCAGTGTAAGAGTGTTCCTGTCTCTCCACATCCTCGCCAGCATTTATTGTTTTGGGATTTCTTGATACAGGCCATTCTTGCTGGGGTTAGGTGGTATCTCATTGTGATTTTGATTTGCGTTTTTCTGATGATTAGAGATGTTGAGCATTTTTTTATATGTTTGCAGGCCAAGTGCCCATCAATTCATGAATGGATAATTAAAATTTGGTATATGCTCACAA
>VBSM01001681.1:4903331-4976685 GCA_008086735.1 Cheirogaleus medius
GTGTGCACCACCTGGGGGTTGGACATGCTTGAAGCTCTGGCACGGTGGGGTGGGTGAGGGGTGGCAGGGCAATATATGTATCCCTAACAATATTTGTACCCCATAATAAGAGGAAATAAAAGGAAAAAATAAAAGAACAAAATAAATGTAAAATAGAGGCTGGGTTTACAGTGTGTGTGAGGAGCATGGTTTAAATAAATAAATAAAAGGGAAAAAGACAGGAGATGGAAGGTACTGCTGTAAAATGAAGGAGTGGGACTGGATGGCTCTTAAAATACTCTCAGGATGGCATATATTGAACTTGAAATTTATGGTCTTTATGATTCACTCTGCCATTTTTCTTTTTCATGGAAATTTCTCCCAAATCAGGGAGCCAGAGGAATGTGGTCTAGAAGGGACTATTAAGGTATAAAACAGAAAATATGAGCATGGAGTTAAAGAAAGACAGGTAACATTTGCTGTGTTCCTCTGATATGCTCATTTTTGCATCCAGCTACTCAGCATATTACCTGGCACATGCTAAATATTTGTGTTGGAGATATCATGCATTGTTCTGCAAAACACTAGGGCTCTACTGATGTGCAATTATTAGAGTGTGACTGAAGTGATGTGGCATGCCTTAGTCCACATGTGCTGCTATAACAAATTCTAGAGACTGGGTAATTTATAAAGAGCAGAAATTTATTTCTCACAATTCTGGGGTCTGAGAAGTCAAGGTGCTGGCATCTGGTGTGGGCCTTCTTGCTGTGTCCTCACATGGTGAAAAGCAGAAGGGCAAAAAAGAACATATCCACTTCTGCAAGCCCTTTTTAGAGTGGCATTAATTCATTCATGAGAGTAGAGCCCTTATGACCAAAACACCTCCCAAAAGGCCCCACCTTCCAACTCTGTCACATTGGGGATTAAGTTTCTAACACATGAATTTTGTGGGACACATTCAGACCATATCAGGAAGCAAACAAATGAAAATGGGGCATGGCTGAGAGCCATAGGAAAATGCCAACGAATGCCAAAGCCAAGAGTTCCATGGCTACCAGAACAGGGGTCAGGCATGGAGTTAGGAGGGAAGCTACTGGGGCCCAGCTTTCTCAACCCAATATAATTGGACACTGACATCCTCCAGAAGTTTCTAGAACCAGAGCTGAAGTTTCTGCTATAGACTGAAAGAAGGAAATACCTGGAATCTCTTAGCTTTGCCACAGCTGGAGGAAAAAGTCAACAATAACTGAAAAGAAAAGATTCTAAGAATGGGATAAAGTACAAGGACTTGAGACAATCTTTAGGCAGCTCCTGTGGGTCATGAAGGAATCCTGCCTTATCACAAAGTGACAGACACTGGGCAATAGTGAGTTACTGCAGTGGGTGATAGAACAACTGGCCACAGATACAGGACTTTGGGTTTCATACATGTATTGCTGCTGCTGTTTTTTTGGTTTTTTTTAGTCGAGCAACCAGTACTAATATGACGGAAGGCTTTCTTATTAAAATGATGAATAGGGTAAAGACAGGAGGAAAAATGATTTCTAAGACCTAAAGATTTTACTAGTTGATAATTTACCAGTGTGGTTCTAATTATTATTGTTGTAGAACAAACCAGCTCCAAAACTCAATGGCACAAAGTAACTGTCTTATCATACTCACAAATCCTGTGGGTTGGCAATCTAGACAGGAAATAGCAGAGATGGTTCTTTGATGTCTGGGCCGTCACATTCAAACTCTGGGGGTTTTTCAATGGCTTGAGGACTCGAGTCATCTGGAGGGTTCTTTGCTCACATGTCTGACAGTTGATCCTGGCTGTTAGCTGGGACTTCCTATGGGATCTCGGCTTGAATGCCTACATGTGGCTTCTCCACATGGTTTAGTTTGGGCTCTTTTGTGGTGTGGGGGCTAGGTCCAAGAGCAAATGTCCCAAGAGAACATGGTGCGCGATCTAATCTCAAAGGCCACATAGCATCACTCCTGCTCTATTGATTGAGAAAGCCACAAAGTTCCACCCAGGTTCAAGTGGAGGGGACAGAGACCCCATCATTCACTGGAGGAATACCAAGGTCACAGTGTCAGAAGAGCACATGGAACAAGTGATAATGTGGCAGTCAACTTTGGAAAACACAGTCTATCACAAACGCCCATTTCTTTTGTATGATTTAATGGCTAGGGTCATTGTCATCAGCATCCTTCCTGGCACTAGACTCTTACTATTTATCACATTAACTGCCATGTGAGTTGTATTTTTTTTTCTTTTTTTGAGACAGAGTCTCACTCTGTTGTCCAGGCTAGAGTGCCGTGGTACCAGCCTAGCTCACAGCAACCTCAAACTCCTGGGCTCAAGCGATCCTCCTGCCTCAGCCTCCCAAGTAGCTGGGAATACAGGCATGCGCCACCATGCCTGGCTAATTTTTTCTATATGTTTTTAGTTGGCCAATTAATTTCTTTCTATTTTTAGTAGAGACGGGGTCTTGCTCTTGCTCAGGCTGGTTTCGAACTCCTGACCTTGAGCCTTCCTGCCTCGGCCCCCAGAGTGCTAGGATTACAGGTGTGAGCCACTACACCCGGCCCATGTGAGTTGTATTTAACTCATGCTAGTTTTGAGCCTAGGGCCTTGTGAAGCATATATAACTCACATCTCTTTACCTTGGGAGCAACGTGGTGTACACACAACTCATGCTGCCATGCTGTAGCATACATGTTATGTGATGGGTGCCCCCCTGGGCAAAACCCTGCAGTTGGTTTGTGAAAATCTTACTTGTTGATATTCTTATTGTTACAATTAATATTGACAACTTAATTCTTAAAACATGGATTCAATGAATAGAAGTCAATAAATTTCATTTTTCTATTTGTTTATCTTTAAATTATACTTAAGCCTGACAAGTCAAGAAAAACACTTTACCCTTATGAACTAATTTTTAAGTTTCCACATTACTTTTTATATAACTAATTTTCTTGTCTTTATATTACTTTTTTAATTGAAAAACACAGAAAACAATAAAAAATAATGAATTTTTCATTAAATTAGAAAGTGTCATTTTGTTTTCAAAGTTTTTATTTTATTTTCATAATAAAACACTGTGGCCTCATGGAAAAATTTGTTTTTCTAGTGTGACAGTCAATGTGTTAATACATGGGCATTCTTCTGGATGTGGGGAGAAACCTCTGGCAGAACTCCTTCTAAAAGAGAACTCTGGGCTGGAAATGGAGGGGCCAGAATTCCAGATACAGCTCTGCCACAACTAGCTGGACCCCAGCTCCTCATCTATAAAGTTCTAGAGGTCTAAAATGTTAATGCCACTGTTCTTAAGTTATTAGGGAAACAAACTTGCTTTATGTTGGATTCCTAAACCTCCTCAAATATAGTCTCTACACCAATGATTTCATACTCTCTCCTAAAAGAACATCCCTTTGCCCTGGCCCCAGAGAGAGCAGTTCTAAGTACCACATGACCCACCTCCCGACCAACTGGGGCCAGTTCAGCTCTTTGTACCTGGGAATCTGGAATTGCAAATGAAGACTAATCAGATGGTGCTGGGCATTGGAGCAGGAGGCAGCACTGAGCCATTTTCTACCATATGTCACTGACGCGTATTATAGAAGGCTGCTTTGCGGAAAGACAGGAGTAAAGACTGTGGAGACAAAGTCAGTGGCGGGTGTGTATATGAGAGAGAGAGAGACAGAGAGCATGCATGCACACGAGAGAGCGTGCAATCATACGAGTAAAAGAAAGTGCAAGAGCACAAGAGTGAGGGAGCTGGGTTGGGGAACACTGCTTATGATTTTATGGTTCCTGGTTGCAGCCTCTTGTAATAGCTAGTTGTGCTTCATCCATTTTAGTTCTAAGACATCCCTGTGATTTCTAGAAAATTTCCTATTCGCTTCAGAAGTACAAATGAGATTCTACTGATCTCCACAAACCTTCCTGATCAAGCTGCATATTCCAACCTCACATATAATGAACTTGACATTGTAACCCAGAGGAAACCCATCCAAACTCAGACCGATCCTCCTCCCAACCCTCACCAGTCATAGCCTGGTGCCCGTATTGTGAAATCCTTGATGAGTCTCACCCTGCAATTTATTATTTTCACAGAATATAGAGAAGAGGAGAAAAGTTGTATCAGCCCTAGAAGAAATCTTGCGGAGAGTTTCAGAGACCAAGCCTCTCATATTACAGAGATGGGAACTGAGTGCAAGGGGGAGAAGTGACTGGCCCAATGTTGTATAGTGGTTAGCAGTGGAGCTGGCATAAAGAATCAGGTCTGATTGTTACTTCAGTCCCTGCCTGATTTTAAATCAGCCAGAGCTACCTGGGAGAAAGACAGCAGCTGATTGAGCAATCAAATATATGTTTTACATTTACATTGCTTTCTCTGTGCCTCTGTTGGTTCTCACGGGAGTCAGAATCTATAGGGAAATCTTTACTGCGAGCAGTGATGGACAGATTTGGTTATTGTCCTGATGCAGGCAGCAGTGAGAACAGAGAGGAATAGATGAGTTTCATTTTAGGGGTCAAATTAAATTTGTGCAAGCCCAGCATGCTCCTGAAAGCTCCAGCAACACAGCCAAGGTTATAACATGTATAAACATTGAAATCACTTGTAGACCTTCCTATTGGGGGAAGGGAATTGATGTAATGTCACCTTGAGGCCACTTTTAGTTCCATGACTCTGTTTATATTGCACCAAAAAGACGAAGATGTTTCTTTTCAACTTTTTATTCTGGAACATTCTAAAGACATATAAAAATGGACAAAGTAGTGTAATGGATCCCCAGATGGTAATTATAAAAAAGCTTTATTGATGTATAATAACTTGCACACTTTTAAACTATATAATTTGAAAAGTTTTGACACACACACAATTGTGAGACCATCCACACAATCAAAATAATGAATGTATTTGTTACCCTTTCCCACAGTTTTCTCATACCCCTTTGTAATCTCTCCCTCTGGCAACACTCTATGGTTTCTTCTCCTTCCTTTTCTACTCCTTTATCCTTGTCTGCAGGCAACTACCATCTGCTTTTTGTCACTATAAATTAGCTTACATTTTTACAGAGGTATGTAAATGGAATCACACTGTATGTACTCTTTTTAATGTCTGATTTCTTTCACCTGTGTAATTATTTTGAGGTTCATTCATGTTGTTGCATGTGTCAAAGGTTCATTCCTTTTTATTGATAAGTAGTATTCCATTGTATGGGTATGCCAAAGTCTGTTTACCCATTCACTTATTGATGAACATTTGCATTGTTTCCAGCTTTTGTTATTGCAAATAAAGCTTCTGTGAACATTTGAGTACAAATTTTTGTGGAGACATACACTTTCTTTTCTCTTGAGTAAATAGTAAAGTAGGATGACTGGATCATTTGTTAGGTGTATGTTTAACTTTTTAAGAAACTGTAAAACTCTCTTCCAAAATGGTTGTATTACTTTACATTCCCATTAGCAATGAGTAAATGTTCTACTTCCTCCATGACCTCACCAACATTTGATATGGATATATTTTAAAATTTTAGCCATTCTGATAGATATGTACTATTATCTCATTGTGATTTTATTTTCAATTTTATAATGACTAATTATGTTGGGCATCTTTTCCTGTACTTATCTGATATCCATATATCTTCTTTGGTGAACTTTATATTCAAATATTTTGCTTATTTTTAAAAAATTGAGTTGTTTTCTTACCATTTACCTTTTATAGTTTGTTATATTAATGTATTTGTATTCAACTTCTTTTTTTTTTTTTTCTGAGACAGAGTCTCACTCTGTTGCCCAGGCCAGAGTGCCGTGGCGTCAGCCTAGCTCACAGCAACCTCAAACTTCTGGGCTCAAGTGATTCTCCTGCCTTAGCCTCTCGAGTAGCTAGGACTACAGGTGTGAGCCACCACACCTGGCTAATTTTTTGTTTCTATTTTTAGTTGACTGGCTAATTTTTTCTATTTTTAGTAGAGACGGGGTCTCACTCTTGCTCAGGCTGGGCTTGAACTCCTGACCTCAATCGAGTCTTCTGCCTAGGCCTCCCAGAATGCTAGGATTACAGGCGTGAGCCACCATGCCCAGCCTGTATTCAACTTCTTTATCAGATCCATACTTTGCAAATATTTCTCCTAGTCTGTGGTTTATGGTTTTATTTTCTTAATTATATCTTTTGAAGAGTAAACATTTTTAATTTTAATAAAGTTTAATTTATCAAATATTTATTTCATGGATCATGCTTGAGTATGATACCTAAGACTGCTTTGCCTAAATACCAAAAAGATTGTCTCCTATGTCTTATTTTAGAATTTGCATTATGTTGGGTTTTACATTTTGGTCTATAATCCATTTGAATTAATTTTTGTATATGGTGCAAGGTATGGATCAAAGTTTATTTCCTTGCATATCCAACAATTCCAGCACCATTCATTGGAAAGACTGTCCTTTCTCCAGTGAATTGCCTTTGCACTTTTTTAAATGATCCTGAAAGAGTCAGGGAGGAGATAGCATTTGATCTGGACTTTAAAGGATAAATAGGACTATAACATTTGGGTAAAAGGAAAGTCAATAGTTGTGGGATTAGACAGTGCAGGACTCACAGGGCGACGGCAGCACAGAACTCTGTGCATCAGACCCTTAAAATCAAACCTGATACTAAGGAAAATCTTTCTCTTGCCACACTCTAGTTTAAAACTTTCCATTGACTTCCTATCACCTGGTGCATACCAGCACTTTCACGATCTGACCTGTCTTGTACTATTTAGATTTATCTTTTGCCAGATTCTTGACCCTAATTGCTCCAATGTAAGATCCAGATAAACTAAATGGTCTTTTGTTTTCTGTGGGAACCATGCTGCCTCTAAGCTATAAGACTTAGCACCTCCTGTTCCCTCTGCCTAGACCCTCCTCCTCCATTTCCCTGGCTCCACTTTTCCCAGCTATTTTGGACAGCTGGGACTCACCTTTGTGAAGCTTTCTCAAATCAAACTCTATGTACCCCTAAGACATGTTGCTAACCTGGGTTGGTTACATAATTTGCAGGGCCCTGAGCAAAATAAAAACATGAGCTCTTGCTCAAAAAGTAGAGAAAAAAGTCTATTAAAGGTACTACAATATAAAATTTTTTCCTTTTTCCCATGGTGTTATTCTTGACTTGTCTATTTGTTTGCTATTTTCTATTTAATGTCATTCTAAGTAAAGTTAAAAACTTAAGTTGTCGGTTAGCATGAATTTTATCATTCATCTCCATATTGTGCAGAGTCAGTTTTACATAAGAGCATTTACCTCCTATGTAGAATCAACAAAGTTACAGAATTCATATTTCATAGCTTATAGATTCATATGTATTACATTTTGTTCTTCCCAGACAGTGGAAAATATGCACAAAACTAACTTAACATTTCTTATTTCATATAATTCACCAATACTCTCTTCCTTCAGCTTGCTAATGACTAAGGAAGGACTGAAATGAAACCATGAGTTGCCCTATATTTTTCTTTCTTTCTGCAAGTATGTCACCATTTTCAGCATATGTGGTTGGATAATACAGGAAGTAATACAAATAAAAAAAGAATATAATAGTGTTTCTTGGCCATCTGTGTTTGTTAGAATACCATTGCCTTCTTTCTGCATTTGAAGTTCCGGTTTAAATTTTGTGTGGTCTCTCAGGGCTGGCAGCCATCTCTCTCCCCCAAACTTGCCTATTCACTTCTAGAAGCAATTCTTTTATTTTGTACTCACTTTGAGTCTCATTGAACTCCCAGTGAACTTCCATGAAGTCCCTTGGAATTATTTGGTCCCAGAGCATAGCAAATGCTATATGTAAATGGAGTGGCAAGGAACAGTGAACATGCGTGTTACACATATCTCCTCTGCTCACACACATGCTCTATTATGAAACACAAGTTTGAAGATGAAATTACTAAGACTCTCAATATAGTGATTTCGGAGCATATAAACAGGACCCTTCTGAGTGTGGGGCCCTGTTTGACTGCACAGGTTGCACACCCACACGCCCGTGACTCCACTCCTCGTGCTAACTGAGGTCATATATCACTGTATCATAAATTCCAGGTGTCATTTGAGTTGTTTGGGAAGTTGTATGAAGGTTCTCCAGGAAAACAGAACCAATAGGAGACACACACATGCACGCACACACACACACACACACACACACCACACATGCACACAGAGAGAGAGAGAGTTATTTTAAGGAATTGGCTCACATGATTGTGGTGGCTAGAAAGTCCAAAATCTGCAGTGCGGGCCAACAAGCTGGAGATCCAGGGAAGAGTTGATATTGAAGTCTTGAGTCTGAAGGCAATCTAGAGGCAGAATTCCTTCTTCCTTGGGAAACCTCAGTCTTTTCTCTTAAGACCTTCAACTGGTTGGGCGAGGCCCACCCACATTATGTTTTACGCAAAGTCTACCAATTTAAATGTTATGAATAGTCATTTAAAAAATACTTTTCCTGGAACATTTAGATTTGTGTTTGACCAAAAACTAGATACCATAGCCTAGTCAAATTGACACATGAAATTACCCATCACAGAAGTAGGCTCTAAGGTAGATATTAGTGTGTAGGGAGTTTGTTAAAGAGTTCTCTGGGGTCAACACTTGTGTAAAGGAAGCAGGAATGGGCAGAGAGAGAAGTTGAGCTGTGATAAAGTTCCAATGTCGGCCAGCCCTATGGGGAATTTTGAAGAGGAATAACTCTTCAGAATTGTCCCAGTTTAGGGGAAGGAAGTAGGCCTTTATATACCCTAGTCAATCAGTTATTAGATATAAACTTCCCAGGAAGAGGAAATGACCCAGGGCAAGGTGACTCTCTTCAGAGGCATTTCCTGTAAGAGGCTAACAGCACTTCCAGCAGGTGAGGAATATGTTCTTTCACACTAAGGGATCGGGGTGCCATATCACAGCATCTGCCACACTTTATCTCCCCTTCCTGTTGCTCTTCCTAGCCCCACAGTCCCCTCCCCACGCCACAGACAATCTTTGAGGGTCGTGATCTCATTATGTTCTCTTTATTTCCTACACATAGCTCATTGTCTGGTATGTAGTAGGCAGTCAACATACCCTTATCGAGTTAATCAGCAAAGATACTGAGCAAAAATAATTTCTTCTAACAAAAAGTAGATTCTGATTAAAAAAATACAATACCCATGAATGCCTATATAGCTTTTCATAATTCCTGTAGCTCTTTCACATTTGTTCCATTTAAACTTCACAGTAAATTGGTGACATAGGGAATGAGTGTTTTCATTTTCCTAGATGAAGAAACTGAGGCTCAGAGAAATAAATTGGTTTGCCTAGAATCATAGAGTATTGATGAGTGGCTTTTGCAGGATTTCTTTTGCTTAGAGTGATTGCATTATGTTGACTAATGACTAAAGTTCCGTCAACGTAATGCAATCACTCTGTAGTCCTGTCTTTCTTACGTCCTCAGACCTGGCCCTCATGGTCATGCTCTAAAGATAAGGTAAACAATTACTCTACCTTCCTTTAGCTGCCCAAAGGATGCTACCGACCTGTGTTTCCAGTAGTGGCATGAGTTAGGGGAGATCCACCCACACTTTCTGGACTTACACTGCAGCTGTTGGTATCAAGGGTGAATTGGGTCGCTCCAAAACATGTCAAAGCTACTTCAGTGACAACCCCTGGGATAGAGCTAGTCCCTTGTGTTTATTATATATAACCAAGTTCTAACGACACAAGAGAATTGGCCACTAATCACATGGGGCCAGCCTCAAGGCTGTTGAAAGGAGAGAGAGTTGTGGGAGCTCCGCTTAAACAGTTGTTCCTTTTACTTCCATGGTGCTAACCTTTAAAATATCCCACGGACCATCAGATGAAAGTAAAAATAGCCTTTCTTGGCATTGAATAATCTGACTTCCTTGACAAAGAGGTCATAGATTCCCCTCTTCAGATGGCTTCTTCTTTTTGATTAACTAGCCAAATCCATTGAGGAAAGAGTAAGTCAGCTCTTTGAAGAAAGAAAAATGGAAATGCTTAGGTAAAGGACATCTTTTTTTAAAGCTGCATTTTCAGGTGACTTCCATTTGATCTTATAGAACCCATACAGTATAGATCTGTGGGTTGGAACGAGAGCAATAGAACTAACCTCTAATTTTTGAAAGCAAATAAGATATACCAAATATGTCTTCTGGTGCTTTGATGTCCTAATGACAAAGATCAAAATCAAAATCAAAAGTCAAGATTCCACAATTCAGTGCTCTGAAAGGTATCTGTGATGGAACAGGAAAACAGATTCAGGTACAAATGGATTTTAGTCCACCTGTGCATTTATTAGCTCTGTGACTCTAAACTTTAATTCCTCCACTGTAAAAGAGGAAAAAAAAATATGACTTTCTGGGCTATTGCTCAAGTCACATAAAATGTAAGTGAAAGGGCTCTCCAAATAGTAAAGTGATTTTTACTAAAGTACTTTACTACCTGCAGAATGAGTAAGGATGAAAACAGACTTCTGAAGAAGACTTGCACTAATTGGCAGTATTGGGTACCAGATCTCATATCTAATTGTCATGCCGTGTTTAATCTAATCAGGAGTAACATGACAGCCTACTGGATTATGATACCAATAATTTGAATTCTAGAAAGCCCTTGATAATATTTCAGTCTAAATTATTTGAGTAATAAAGTTATGTTTTTCAAATGGTACATCATTACCCATTGGTGGAACCAAAACTAAATTATTCATTTTAAAGTTTATAGCTTGTTGAGTTTTGAGAAATGTAGACACCCATGTAACAATAACTGTAATCAAGACAGAGAATATCTCTATTACCCCCAAAAGTCCTCTTGTGTTTCTTTGTAGTCAATCCCCTCCTCTAGGTCCCAGGCATCACAGATATGTGTATATATTTTTGTCATTAAAAATAGATTTCTCTTATATATAATTTCATATAAATGGAACCATACAGTAGGTACTATTTGCATCTGACTCCTTTCACTCAGTATAATGTCTGTGAGGTCCATGTGCATGTGTGTGTATCAATAATTCTTTTATTGATGAGTAGCACTCCTTTGTTAGGCTATACCACAATTTGTCCATTCACCTGTTGATGGACAGGGGAGGACTGTTTCCATCTTTTGGGGGCAATTATGAGTCAAGCTGCTGAACATTCATGTGCAAGTCTTTGTAAGAATGTATGTTTTTATTTATCTTAAGTAAATTCTATGAATTACTGGATCTTATGGTAAGTATATATTTAACTTAATAAAAAGCTATCAAATTGTTTTCCAAACTATCTGTACCTTCTTACCATGTCATCTGCAATGCACAGGAGTTCCAATCATTCCACATTCTCTTCAATACTTAGTATTGTCAGTGGTTTAAATTTTAGCCATTCTATGCTGGGCTCTGTGGCTCATTCCTGTAATCCTAGCACTCTGGGAGGCTGAGGTGGGAGGATCGCTTGAACTCAGGAGTTCGAGACCAGCCTGAGCAAGAGCAAGACCCCCGTCTCTACTAAAAATAGAAAAATTAGCCAGGCATGGTGGCATGTGCCTGTAGTCCCAGCTCTTTGGAAGGCTGAGGCAGAAGGATTGCTTTAGCCCAGGAGTTTGAGATTGCTGTGAGCTAGGCTGATGCCACGGCACTCTAGCCCAGGCAACAGAGTGAGACTCTGTCTCAGAAAATAAAATAAAAAATCTATAAATTTTAGGCATTCTAGTGTGGAAGATTGTCTTTTCAAATATTTTGTCCATTTTTCAATTGGTTTGTTTGCCACTGGTAGTTTTGAAAAATAAAACTAAATAAAGCAGAATAGAAAATATCAGAGTACATTGCATCTAGTATATTTTCTTTCATTAAACTTTTGTTTCAGAATATATGCATATAACTGCATGCATCTGTGTTTATATATATATATACACAAACATGCATATATACTGTGTTGCAAACTTAAATACATTTATTACATTTAATAAATGTATTTAAACTTATCAAGATTTCTTACTTAGTGATAAAAAATATCCCCTTCCATTTTTTAAGCCCATTAAAAGTCAGGTTTTCTAATACTTGCAGCTGAAAGCATGTCTGTTCTGGCTTATGCTTCTACAGTTTTTCCCTGGGAAGCCTCTTTACATTCCACTCTTTATATTATACATAGATTTGGAGTTGTGCATTTGAATAAATATACAGCAGGCTGTTCATCTTGCTTGGTTGATTGCTAAGTGTGTGATTGCTGAAAGTGGAAATCATCTCTAGCTATTGACATTTGAATTCATAAACTTAGATGGAAAAGTCTGGTAGGAAAAAAAGGGATATGCAAGACCTATATGACCTTTAGAGTAGTAATATAGGTGATTTTATGCTCCTTTAAAAATTATATTTATTTGATGCATAATCAAATTAATTTTTTCTAATTGATGTGTAATCAATTAATTTTCAGATTGGTAGTAATTGTCACGGTTTCCCAGAAGGTTTTGGAGTTTATTAGCTGTGCATGTTTGGTTTCAGAACTTTTTATTATTCTGGGGTATTCTCCTTTGACTAGTTACAATGTTAAATGTTTGCAAAAGAATTCTTTACATGCTATTTTGAAAAGAAGAGAGGATGTTTCTGCTCATTTTCAGTATATTTTCTACATAAAAACTTAATGCTAAAACTACCCTTTTCGTGGTTTGAGTTGTTCAGGTGTTTACTATTCCCTGAATGTTCCACAGCTATCGAATAGGGCTGGAAGATTTTTTTTTTTTTTCTGCATTAAGCAGTTGGCCAAGGAAAACATGTGTCCTCCATCCACACAGAGCCATTTCCTGAGATACTGCTTATATTTGTTAGGATAATACCAGCTTCACTAACATATGAATCTCCACGTTTCAGGGTTTGACACAATAGAATTTTACTTCTATGCTATGTAACCATCCAAGGTGAAGGGGTGAGTGGGAACCTGCTTCATACAGTACCTGCAGTCTTTGAAGGACCAGGAGCTGCCACCTTCAATACGTTCTTTTCATTATTCCCCTTGACACTGACATTTAACCAGAGGAAAGATGAGAGAAAGGAAGATCATGCATGGTCGTATCTCACAGGCTGGGTAGAATCTCACAGTTGTGCACATCACTTCTGCTCACGTTCCACTGGGCAGAACTTAGCCATTTGGCCACACCCACTGCAGGAAAGGTGGGTACATTTAGTCTGACTGTTTGCTCAGGAAGTAGAGGAGATTTTGATGCACAGCTTGCACTCTTTATTTTTACTTTTGGTAATTCCTTGTAGAGATAGTGAAACATATAGACTAAATGACGATGAGAAAGAAGGTTTGCACGCAGCAGGTGGGTGGATCCACAGTGGAACCCAGGTATCCTAACCCGTCCTCCTATCTTACAGACCACAGGAATGGCCTTCCCTCTCCAGTCTCATCTGCCACATCGTGCTGCAGTCACCCTGGACTTCCAGGTCCTCTAGAACTCCAAGCTCAGGGCCTTTGCGGGGGCCTTGACCCCCTGCCTGGACACTCATTCTCCTCCTATTTGCCAAGCTGTGTCATGACCATCTTTTGGGACTCAACTTTAGGATTTGTTCCTCAAAAAGATTTTCTCTGAACTCGAAGCCCAAATTTGGTCCCTTTATTCAGCAGTCTCAGAGAATCTTCCTTTTTCCTTTATAGCAGCGGTTCTCAACATGAAGTGGGGAGGGGCAGCTTTGCCCTCAGAGGACATCTGGCCCTGTCTGGAGATATTTCTGGTGGTCACAACTTGAGGAGAAGGGATGTTGCTGGCACTTAGTGGGTAGAGGCCAGGGGTGCTGCTACACATCCTGCAATACACAGGACAGCCCCCCAAGACAAAGGATTATCTGGCCCATAACATCAATCATGCCAAGTCTGAGGAACCCTGATCTAACATTTATCACAACTTGTAAATATGGTTTATTTGTATGTTTGTTTAATGTCTATCTCTCTAGACATTAAAAAGGGGATGGTAGCTGTTTGGTTTGTCACTGCATTCCCAGGTTATGGCACAGAGCGTGTCATCTATTAAGTGATCGGAAGTTTTGTTCAGTGAATAAAAGAATTCCAAATGTAATTCACTCATATATATTCATTTAAAAAATATTTATTGGATGTCTACTAAGGGTGAGGCACTGGGAAATCAAGATGAATGAACTTTAGACCTAGTCTCTCTCTCTATGTATCTTTTAAGCCATGTTTATTGTATTTATTATGTCTCAGACATTGAACTAAGTTTCTTATACAATTCTCTCATTTATGCTTCACAAAACCCCTATGAAGTAGGTGTATTAATATTATCATCATTTTCCTATAGACAACACCCAGAGACATTAAATTAATTTGCCAAACATCACACGAGAAGCAACTGGAAGAGCCGGAATGCTACTCTAAACTGAATTAGCTTTTCCCAAACCGCATCATACTGTTAATTGTTTTCAAATTTGCTTTTAGCCAACGCTTTGCACTTTTGTTTTGTTGGTTGTTGTTATTGGCACCTAAATGCAGAAACCCTGAGAGGTAAGAGGGATAGGAATTATTGTACTCATTTTAAGAATAAAGAAAAGGAGGCTCAGTAAAGACCATTGACGTGTCCAGGAATAGGACATCTAGTAAATGGCAAACAAAAAGAGGGGGAAAGATGCCCACGTTTGTCAGCCAAAGACCACTAGGAACACACCTGTGGCCAAACAAGCTGGGTTTGCTGGTACTGGTTTCAACAAAGGAGGGCACATGTCATGGGAAACCATGCGGGCATTTCTGTTGGAGAAGCTTGGATTGGGCTGATTTAGGTGGTGATGAGGTGGTGTGGGGGAGGCCTCAAGGAAGCATGTTTTTATTCCAGATTGAGTGCTATTAAGAAGCAGAGCAATTCTATAATTGGGTATCTTAATAACTTTTACTTACAAGATGGGAGGAATGGACAGAGGATAAAACTGTCAATAAAGAAGGAGCAGCCACTCACTTTAGCTATGATAGGAGAAAATCTGGTCTTTTTTGTGGGTTTGCACACTATTTTTGAAAGGTCTTGTTTTTGTCTTTCTTCCTCATGTTTACAAAGTGATCTTGTCTGATGCTGACTTTCTGAGAAGTTGTTATTAATAACTAGAGAGTATTGAGGTGTACCTGTGAGTGCTATCCAGCTAACATGTGACAGCTGTCAGGGCCTGCTTTCTGCTTTCCCAAAGATCTCAGTACTTCTCATCCAGTGTTCCTCTCACTACACTGCACTGCACGACACCACCCTGCCTGTATGCAGCCTGCTTGTCACTGTGTCGGGGTTTGCAGGCTTCTGGGAAGGGGCAATATGAGTTGGGGCTGGTGGTGTATACAGTTTACCTCTAGCCTCATTCCCAGACCAACCACACCATACTTCCTCCTCTTCTTTCCATACTAGATACTCACTGCTCCCTCTTCTCTAGTAAAACTTACTCCTCTAGAAGATTTGAAACTGATATGCCTTGGCCAGACGTGGTGGCTCACATCTAGCACTCTGGGAGGCTGAGGCAGGAGGATCGCTTGAGCTCAGGAGTTCGAGACCAGCCTGAGGAAGAGCAAGACCCCTGTCTCTACTAAAAATAGGAAAAAATAGCTGGGCATGGTGACGCACACCTGTAGTCGTTCCCAGCTACTTGGAGGCTGAGTCAGATGGATCGTTTGAGCCCAGGAGTTTGAGGTTGCTGTGAGTTAGGCTGACACCACAGCATTCTAGCCCAAGCAACAGAGCAAGACTCTGTTTCAAAACAAAAATAAAAACAAAACTGATATGCCTTAAGTATCAGTCTACTGATGCTGATCAGATTATCAATATGTCGGCATCATGGATAATGCTCCCAGAGACCATTTGTAAGAATAAGACAACAAAGGGCTACCTTTTCTAGAGGATTGTAGAATTTTCATCTGTTTATTTTTTAAAGTAACATATGCTCACTAAAGGAGAAATAAATAGGACAGTAGAATTTTTTTTTAAAAAAATAATTACTCCTAGTCCCACCACCTGATGCAAGACACTGTCAATATTTTTGAGCATTTTTTACCAGAATTTTCTCTATGTGTGATGTGTGTGGGATATGTGTGTGTATGTCCATTGCTTTGATCAGACTCACTATATAGTTTTTGTTGTGCTCTTTTTATTAACCACTAGCATATGAGTTGCAAACATGATTTTAATATTTACTTGATATTCCATCATATGGTTATGCCATAAATTATTTCATTTTTTATTTTTGTGCCTCTAAATTCATTTCTTTTTTTGATGATATGAACTAACCTTTGATAAACATTTTTACACAGGAATCTTGTTGCTTGTCTCTGTTTTGTCAGATTAAATTCTTATAGTGGGGTTGATAAATTGAAGGTTTAAAGACTGTTAATATATATTATTCAATTAGGGCAGTTATATTTTGAGAATGGAATCCTTAGGCTAAAGGAACGAAGGCTTTTCAGTGGAATTGCAGGTATTGGCCAACTGGTCGGTGAGGGGGAAGAAGGAGGAAAAGCAGTGATGTGAATCATCAGTTTTTCTAGAAAGCACACCAGCTTTCAGAAGAGCTGTGGAGGGAAGTTAGCAGGCCTGGAAGGTAAAAGAGAAGAAACCAGAGATTTACCCTGAAAGCAGTAACCTTGCTTTAATTTAATCCCCAGAGAGGGAGAGTAGCTTTGAGCTGCTTGCACAGCCGGAGGCTGCAGCCATGGTCCTAGTCCCTCCCGAGGCTACTGAGGGGCGGAGAGAGACTGGTACTGGTTAGCATTTGCCCAAGATGAGTCACAGGAGAAGAGAACACAGACTGGCATGTCAAGTTTAAGCTACAATTGGCGCCAGGGCCCAAACTTCCCTTTCTCAGCTGCTTCTCCTTCCAGACATCTTAATTCCCCCTTGTTCTCTGGGTGAGGCATTAACTATACAGTCCAAGGGAGCTGCTGAGCTCTGTGTGCCACCAGGGGAGAAGAAAGCGGATTCTTTCCTTTCTGGGTGGCAGCTCTCTCCCTCGTGGCCTATTAAGAATCCTGGAGGCTCTTTTTGAAAGCCTGCTGTTGCTTGGAATCAGCTTTCGTGTCTTAAATGAAAGGTGCAAACAAAATGGTATCACTTTCAGAAGGCCATTGTCAAGGGGGAAAGCTGGGAGGACTTGGCACTTCTCAGGAAACCGGGAGCCACAGGCCAGGCAGGCTATCGACCAGAGAGGTGCAGGGATGCGTTCTGCCAAGACTGTGCTGGGTGAGTCACTGCTGCGGAATACTAATAGCTTCTTAGGCAGGGATACAAATCCCTTGGTAGAAGGGGTGTTATTGTCGCAACGAGCAAATTGGTTACCAAATGGTATCCTTCAAGGAAGACAAGGAAGGAAGAAGATGAATATTTATTGAGCTTTAATTAAGTACTAGTACCCTGTTTGGTGTTGAAATTGCACTTTTTCCTGTGTCCCCTAAACCACCCTATGAGGTTATGCCTCTTGCTGAGGTCCCAGAGCTGGCTGGGGCGGCACGCAGGATGCAGAAGTGAGGTTGAGGCCTCTGTAAATAAATAATGTATACAGGAATGCATAAAAAATGCAAGACCCTAAGATTCTGAGGAAGAAATGATATATACATTTTAAAAGTTCAGCATTTAGGTATACTATATTGAAGTATACATAACCTTAAAATTCATCCATCATACGGGAACTTATACATTGGTTGTAGTAAATGTGTAGAATTCTATAGTCACCGCCACAACTCAGCTTTTAAATATTTCTACCCAAGTGTACTTCTTTTTAAAAAATAAGGCTATGTCTGAAAATGTGGACAGAGAAAATAATGTAATTGCCTATGTTGACTTTTCTAGATTCTAGAGGGGGAAGATTCCAGGGAACAGGGATTCACTACAGCTTCTTAGGGCAACCCAAAAAGGGTGAGGTTTCTAGAAGGGTGATTCTAAAACTCAGTGAGGCCCATATGGCACCACTTGATGGGCTGAGAAATAAACTGTGTAGGGGTCTCCTGGTGCTGGTTAAGTACATGTGCGACATAACACTGTCAAGTTATTGGCCTGCTCTTATAAATTTCCTCTTATATTCATGTCCATCTCAAACATTCCAGGATATTGAAACATTTGGATACAGAAAATTGAGATGAAGATTCAGTGTATATCATTTCTTCTTGCCTACCTCTGGCATGCTTTTCTAGTTTCGGCTTAGACATCATGTCCTCCAGGTAGCAGCTGTCTCTCTGACCTGCTTCCCCCTCTTCCCAAGTATCTTTCCCAAGAAATCCTGTAACTATGGCTCTCATGTTACCTGTCACTCTGTGTTGTATTGCCCTTTTACCTCAGTGTCTTCCACAGTAGATTCTAAGCTAACCAAAGGTACAGGATCCATGCCCTCACCTTTTCAGTAATAAAGAATTCACCTAGAAGGCCAGGTGTGGTGGCTCACGCCTGTCATCCTAGCACTCAGGGAGGCTGAGGTAGGAAGATTGCTTGAGGTCAGGAGTTTGAGAGCAGCCTCAGCAAGAACGAGACCCCATCTCTACTAAAAATAGAAACAAATTAGCTGGGCAACTAAAAACAGAAAAAATTAGCCAGGCATGGTGGCACATGCCTGTAGTCCCAGCTACTCGGGAGGCTGAGGCAGGAAGATCGCTTGAGCCCAGGAGTTCGAGGTTGCTGTGAGCTAGGCTGATGCCACGGCACTCTAGCCTGGGCGACAGAGTGAGACTCTGTCTAAAAGAAAAAAAAAGAATTCACTTAGATTTCATTTCACTTCTATTTTACCTAGAGAATTGGAAAGATATAATGATTAGTACATATTGTATTGCATTTAAATTTTTCCGGAAGGGTGCTAGAGAAAGATTGATTGCGAAGTGCCAGAACCCATTGCTACCTAAAGGATGGAAATCCATCAGACAAGAATATAAAGTATCTCTGAATTTTTGATGTAGTTATATGGGACAAGGATGAGGAGTTGCTGATGGGGTTTGGGGATGGAAGTTGTTCAAGAAGTTTTCCAGTTATTAAAAAAAGCTTCATAAAGTCACATACGTAGTATAGGGTCCCCTAAACTTCTAGGTTATTTAGAAAGTGCTTATCTTCCTCACCTCCTTAATCTTAGACATCCTGAAACTTTCCTAGGAATGCTTGGCATTCAACAACAGCTTTAAGCATTGACCCTGAATTTTCATTTGATTCAATTTTATATAACTCCAGACCTCACTTTTTTGATATTTAAAAATGTATAATATGTTGCCTAAAAAATGACTTTCTCATGTGGCATTTGCAAATGTTTTATCCATAGCAGTTAGATTTTCTTTTGGCCGCCATTTAATTGTATGTGTTATTTAAATGAATGTCTGGTGCTTTATTTTAAATGTGAACTTGGATGCTGGTAATTATTTAACCTTTGGAGCTCTTGTTTGATACATTTCTTAATGCTCTTGTACCCTCTATATTTTATGTGCTGGACTCTTCGGCTGACTCATATTGAGACAACTGTTTGTGAACCTCAACAAAATTCCTCCCATTGTTGTTTTGCTCATGTTCTAGAGAATATTGTTCACTTATCGAAGTTATTATTATTTTTCCTTAATGTTCTCTGGAAGCAAATGTAACTGCTTCTGATTTGTTTATTTGCTTGCTTGATTGTTTATTCAGAGCAAGGGGGAGACTGCCGTCTGGATGACGATTTAGGAGGAGAATTATCTCCAATTATCTTTCTGAGGATCTGTGTCTCTTCCTCACTTGGCATTTCCTAGAATTTCTTAACCTATTCTAGGAACCACTTGGGAGCCACAATAGGGCCACTGCTAAATAGTTTTTCACTTTGGTGGCAAAGGTAGAGCAAGGTGTTAGCATTGAAAGCCAATGAGAAGCACTGTGCTTCTCTCCACAGGACCAGCCAGGGGTTCCCTTTCTGTCTATAGCAAAACAACTTATTTTATAACTTGGGGTGCAAGTTAAGATGTAACTATAAGAGTGATTTGTATTCATTAACCTTTTTCCTGGGAGCTGGGGATGATACCAGATTCCACTGGACACCTGGTGTGGCTTAGAGTTCTTTAGCAGAGTGACGGAGGGGAAACAGACCTGAATGACACACTATCAATGCTTCCTATAACCCTCGAGTTTTCATCCAATTGACAAGGCCAAGATCTGGACTGGAAAAACCTGACCGTCATTATTAATCTCAGTGGTTTTTCATGACCTCTTTTATTACACTTTTTCCCCCCACCCCAATTCGCACTTTATTTATTTGGATCTCAGGTGCATAGAGTTTTGATGGACATTCTTCTCAGTTCCTGGAACACTATCATCACAGTTACCTTTCTTCTTGTTTTATTTTTATTTCTTCTTTCATGCCTTATGCTCACTCCCATTCTTTATCCACAGCCCTACACCTCCCCAGGCACCCTCTCTAATGTGTTAGATATATATCCTTGAGGATGTATGTATTCTTGGAAAATATAGCATGTGTGCATATTTTTAAAGTTGGCACATATGGTGTTGCACTACAGCCTTTATTCTGATTTTTACTTTTTTATTACTCAATACTAACTTTTTGAGACTTAGCCATGTTGTTCTATGCACAACTAGTTCATCAGTTCTAATTCCAGCAGAGTATTTCACAGTTTGAATCTATGTTTTATTTTTCCATTTCCTTAGTGATGAAAAAGCCAGGCTGCCTCCAGTAGCCTTGACTCCTTTTGGACCTGGACAAAGATTTCTTCAGGAAATACATGTAGGAGTGGGAGTGCTGGAATTTCAAGGCCACACCCCCTTATCTTTACTATTACAACAAGATTTATTTCTAAAATGGTCACTAGGCTCGCAGTTCCAGTAGCAGTGCATGAAGTTTCCCATTTTTGCACAGCCTTGCCAATACTTGATATCGTCTGACTTTCTAATTTTTACTAATGTGATGGGTGTAAAGTGGTTGGTCATTTGTCATTTTGACTTGCATTTCTCTGATTGTTAGTAATGTTACCTTTTGTTTTTCTCTTATTGTGAATTGCATATTCATATTTTTTGCTCAACTTTTGTCTTTATTAGTTTTTTTGTCTTTTTCATCAAACTATATTTTGTTAGAAAATTTATGTTAATAAGTAATGATTAATTAGTTTTCATTTTTTTAGTGTGCCTCTATGTCTACCTATCTTTGTGCCTCTATGTCTACCTGTCTTTGTACCTGCTGTCCATGGCTTCCTACCAGCACTTCTAATCAGTGAGTTAGTATAAGTCCAGCTAAAACGAGCCTGGTATATCTGTTGGTCTGTATGGCTGTGACCTAGTAAACACAGCATTTCCATTAGGCTTTTTAAATGCTTGAGGATAGAACACTGATGACATACCTCTGAGAATTCCTAGGAATCTGCTTGGTAATTATGGAGTTAATTCCTTAAGAGAAATGAAAATAAAACTCTTCCTAAAACCTAGAGTATTTTTTCCTGGATGTAGGGATCTTTAGGACTGACCATTTGACAGAATGAAATGGTATTGCTCTGTAAAGGGAGGGCTTTATAAATCCACACTGAATGTCTATAAAGTAAGCCAGGCTGTTAGAATAAGATGTGTAAGTCCTGCTTTGTGCTTTGTGTTTCTCTCAGAAAGAATGCTTTTATTTAAGAATATTTATCAAGAAGAATCAGATGTGGATTCTGCCCTTAGATACAGTTTAGATATCATTCAAAATTCCCACCTTCGGAGGTAGCATCTTTCTTCCAATGATGCTATACTTATTCAAAATGTTGTGCGACTTTTATTATTTTATAGTTACAAAAAATCCAAGTGATTATAACCTAGGCCACCAGTTTGGAACTAAGAACTCTGAATTACTCTTCAAGAGAGCTGAGTTGGAATCTAGGTTTACCACTATCATCTGTGTGGCACTGTGCAAGATGTTTAGTATCTCTGAATCTCGGTTTTCTCAGGCAGTAATCATGCTGCACTCACAGGATTGGTAAGAAAGACAAATGAGACAAGATAGGTAAAAGCCCAGTGAAGAGTACATAACTAATACTTGAAAATATTAAAAATATTGCTTGTGTCAGAATCCAGATTCATTTTAAAATCATAATGAGCTTCATTGAATGGCCCTAGTCTGGGTTCTGAAATCCAGGGAGACAGAAGGCACATGAGTATTATAAGACTTTGTTCTTGGTGTTTAGACATGTGTTGGTCAGACTCCACAATTGCCATCTTGTTTCCCCTCAAAGTTTTCTGACAGTGCCATCTGTCTGTGTGGTAGCATAGTGGTTAAAGTTTGACCTGAGGGATTCCAGAAATTTACCAGGAAGAGGGCTCTCTTTCCGAATTAAGTCCATCCAAAGTAACAGTCCCTGACTATGGCACCTATGGCTAATAGAAACTGAAAGGTCCACCTTGGATTCTGGGGACAGATTTATACCCTTCCATCACCATTCAGATAAAGCAATTGTGGACTTTTGAAAAGTACATGTCATTGATATTTTTCTTATCTGTGCTGATCATAATCTGAAAAGACAATCCAAAATGCCATTATCCTGAATGTTAAAATCCTAAAAGATCAAAATCTCTAAAGATCAAAATCCTTAAAGTCTAAATGCCTATAAAGTCTAAAATCCTAACATCTAAAATCCACAAAATCACAATCACAAAATATTAAAATCCTGAATATTGAAATTCTGGAAGCCAAATTCTGGGGAAGAGATTAGTGCATTTTTGGTTATATGCAGGATACCTGCATCATGTTAGTTTCATCATGTTTGGTGCAACTATTGCTGCTGTCTTTATTTGGAAATTTAGTACGGTTTAAGGAGATAGGTATGGGTGCCAAGTTGACAAGGGGTGGATTTGTGGACTTAATTTTTAGATGTCAATTTGACTGTATTAAAAAATATCCAGTAAAGCATTATTTTGGGTGTGTCTGTGAGAGTGTGAGCTTGAGTGGACTAGGTGAGGAAGATCTCTCCTCACTGTTGGTGGGCACCATTGGGAAAGAACAAACACAGAAGTGAATTGGTCTTTCTCTGAGAACTGGAACAGATTTTTCTTCTGCTGCCTTGGACACCAGAAATTTGACTTTACAAAAGTGCAATATCACAACATTGACTTTGTGTGTAAAAATTGTACATGTATGTAAAAATGTTGAAACTTCCTCAATAAATGAAGAGATGTCCTTTTTGTACATCTAAATTTATGAAAGATAAAATTTCTTGAGATCTCAACACTTTGGGTGACTGCATATGTGACGGTGATCCATCATGGTTTTTGATCTGTCTTGTCAAAAGACAGGTTGTCTGTCATCGTATTTCAGATGATCACAGTTATAAAGCTGAGTCCACACAATTACCAATCATAGTGATAATCATTTATAAATTTCACCTTATGACCTATTTCTTTATGAATATGGTTTGTTTGCTTATAACTGTTATATCCTTGTAACTGTCATTAGTATACCCTAGTGTTTATGCTTGCCAAAATATGTATGTTATTATTGCCTGTTTTATTGTATAAAGCAGTCTATGAAGTTTTCTGTTGTGTTTTTATGTTTCTCGAATAAATTTCCTTTAAAGATGTAAATCAATGTCTTTTAAAGAATATTTTTAAAATTATTTTTTTCCCAGAATTATATTTTTGGGATTTTGATCTTTTGGGATTTCAAGATTCAGGATTATGCTATTCAGGATTGTATCTTTCAGGATTATGGCCCCAACCTATTTTTTGTTTAAGCTCTTCTATAGTCACATTCATCTTTTGGGGTCTAAGAACACAGTGGAATAGATCCAGGTTTAAATTTACATTCTCATTTTCACTAGCCACATGACCTTGAACAAGTCATTTAATCTTTTTGAGCCCCCATTTCCTCATTTATAAAATGAAAAAAAGTATACTGACCATAACAGGGCTGTTATGAGGATTAAATGAAATAATGCAAGTAAACCCCAAGCACTCTGTCAGGCGTGTTGTAGGTCCTTAGTACATGTTGCTTCCTTTCTGATTCACAAGAAAAAGTGAGTTGCTCTGTGAGTTGAAAGCCACCTGTGTCAGTGTGTGATTCCATTTTGGGCACCCTTCTCTGATTCCTATCAGGAGCTCTAAGCTGCATTCTTATTTTGACAGATGCTAGACTTTCTGTTTGCAAGATTTAGTGCTGTGACTGTGCTGAGTATGCAAATGAAGCCTTCCCAAGAGCTGCTGAATGTCAGGAAGATGGCACTTCCGCCAAAAACTATTGATGTGCTGTTGCCACTGCTGCTCAAGCTCTCAGGAGTACCTTTTAAGATTTTAAAACCAAAGATCTTCAAGGGCTTGCCAAGGCAGAGCTCACCATTTCTCATTGCGGCTTGAGAGAGATGACTGGAGATGAAGTTGAGCGATGTACTTACGGGCTCTGGGATGCAGACCTGGGCTTGGGATTCTACTACCATGGGATTAGAACACATGGTTTTGAGGAAGGAGACTAAATGGCAACTTGGGGAGAGGGAAGTTAATTCGCTCATTAGGCATGATGTGAAAAAGTGGCCTACTTTGCCAGTATTGAGGGGCTCTTTCTGCTTGATTTGCCTGGGATCCATTTGCCAGGCCAGAGCATCCACAGCTAGGACATGGCCCAGGGGTGGAAAGGAGCAAGGTGAGGCCTGAATAAAGGAACACAGGGTTTAGCTGGATAGTAAAAGTCTTTACTCAGGTCTGCAGGAGGCAGAAATCTGTAAATAGGTCACAAAGTAAGAAGCTGGGAAATTCAGGAACTTTATAGTCTATCTACAAATTTCCTTTGTACCTGTTACCTGACATCTAGCACTGTTCTCAAGCTTCGATTTGGGCATTGCCCTTGGCTACTCTAAGACTGTGAACCATGCATGAATGTCAGAATCTGGCAATACTACTACTACAACTACTACTAATAATTATTAGGCAGGATTATCCAGAGAAATAGAACTAATAGGAGATTTTATATGTGTGTGTGTGTGTGTGTGTGTGTATGTATACGCACATATACCTACGTACATTACATTACAGCAGGCGTCCTCAAACTACGGCCCGGGGGCCACATGCGGGTGTTTTTGCCCGTTTGTTTTTTTACTTCAAAATAAGATATGTGCAGTGTGTATAGGAATTTGTTCATAGTTTTTTTTTAAACTGTAGTCTGGCCCTCCAACCGTCTGAGGGACAGTGAACTGGCTCCCTGTTTAAAAAGTTTGAGGACCCCTGCATTAAAGGGTTGGGGAGATATACTCTCTATATATGTATGAGGAGATTTATCATGGAAATTGAATCATACGATTATGGAAGCCAAGAAGTCCCACCATCTGCTGTCTGAAAGCTGGAGAATCCAGAAAGCCAGTCAGTGTTGTAATTCAGTCTGAGTCCAAATCCTGAGAACCAGAGGAGTGGATAGTGTAAGTCCCAGTATGAGTCTGAAGGCCTGAGAACTAGGAGCTCCAATGTCTGAGGGCAGGAGAAGATGGATGTCTTAGCTCAAGAAGAGAGAAAAATTCACCATATTGGTGAGGGCAGATCTTTTACTCAGTCTACTGATTCAAATGCTAATCTCTTTTGGAAACACTCTCACAGACACACCCAGAAATAATGTTTTACCAGCTATCTGGGCATCCATTAGCCCAGGCAAGTTGACACATGAAACTAATCTTCACGAGTATTATAATTGTCATTATTATTATTTAAAAATATGATACAGGCTACATTTTATGTAAGTAGGTCTTATAGCTTGAAGGAATCAGGAAGAATTGTAACATTTGCTTCAATACATATTTCTGGCTCTTGGCTAGTGTGTTGGTTAGTTATTGTTGTGTAACAAACAACTACAAAAATTTCAGTTGTATACCATAAACATTTCTTTAGTTCATATGTCTGTGGGCTTGTTGGGGTGTCTCTGCTCACATTGAGGGTCCAGGTTGCTCCGATCTTCTTCTGCATGTGTTTCATTCTGAGGTTCAGAATGAAGGGACAGCAGCTACCTGGAGAATACTCTTTTCATGGAAATGAAAGAGGCCCAAAAAGACAAGTAGAAATATGTGAGGTCTGTGAAGGTCTAGGCTTGGAACTGCACACTGTCTCCCCTGCCCATGTATAGTCAACCAAGAAAGTCACAAGATCAAGCCCAAAGGCAAAGGTTGGGAAAATATCTTTTATCAATGGAGGCAGGAGGAAATTTCTTTTTTTAAAGTCTCATGGCATAGGACATTGATAGGGAGAGTGAAGAATTATGGCCAGTAATTCCAGCCAGGAATTAATAAGGAGTCCTACATTTATAAAAGTTTATTTTATTAAATGTCATCCCTATTTATTTACTTTGAAGGTTACTTTGTGCTTTGTAGTACTGCATTGAGAGCTAATGTTTCCCTCAGAATGCACATATATGCCAAGCACAATGGGATATGAAATATTTTTACATGTGTTATTTCTCTGTTCCAATGGACATTCATTGAGATAATCCAAGAACCAAAATAAAAGTGTGAAGTTCATGGACTTTGTCTTTTAAAAATGTTTTGTTGTCGAAGAATAATATGCATTCCAAAAAGTACAAAAATTGTAAGGGTATATCCTAAGGAATTTTCACAAATTGACCAGAGCAGTGGAATCAGCACAAAGATTAGTTGACAGAATGTGACCACTTTCCCAGAAGTCCATTCTATGCCACCTTCCAATAACTATCACCTCAGGGTAGCCACTCTCCTCGCTTATAACACTATTGATAAGATTTATAAAGTTATATAAATTACATAGTTTTGGATTACTACCCTGAACAAATCAAGTTATTAAGAAAGAAGTGGGCAGAGGAGGGGAGGCATGGCTATTGGGTAGACCATTAACAGTGTCTATGTCTGGAATTCACCTGTCATGTAATTTTAGTGGTGGGTTCTCTCTCTATTTTTGCTCAGCTTTCAAAGTCTAGTCTGTTGTCCATATTGGATGACAATTAATATAAGATTTTTTAAAAAGTGGAATATATGCATATTCTATTACTACTTCTTTGCTGAGCAAGTGGGCATATCCTGCTTAGACATATCCTAGAGACAGCTCTGCTTCATGCACGTGCAGACATGAATAAGGCACACCTGGTTCCTGCTCTCAGAGCTTACAATCCTGTGGGTAGCTTCAGCAAAGGGTCCTGGAGGTAAGCTAGACTCTCTGCTTCTCTTTTATCTGTCTTTAAGAATAATGGAGTTCTTGAGTATGAGAAAGTAATTTGTTTTGTAGTGTCAGAGACTATGACTGGGGTGTATGCTGCATCTTGCAAGTGAAAATCAACATTCCTGTTGTTGCAGTGGGAAAAATAAAGAGAATTACTAGTTTAGTAGTTGGTGGCTTTGCTAATGGGAGTATAAATCCTGGCCAGATAAAGTTTCACTGTGTTGTTTGCCTGCACTTAGCCTCTGTCCTAAGGGTATCATTCCTGAGTTTTTTCCCCTTCCAGACTAACAGCTCACAAATATACCACTCCTCTCGTTAAACCAATATAACAGAGTAAAGTGAGAGAAATGATGTCATCATAGTATCATCAACTTGCATTTGAAGAGCGCCTTGGATTTCGTAGCCTTTTCTGCATACATCACTTTTTTTTCATAATATTTTTTACACAAATTTTCATTTATAAAAATGATTGTTATCCAAGTATAGATATGGAAACTATCTAGGCCTCAACCTACAGAGATTCTGATTTAGAAGAACTGAATTGGGACCAAAACATATTTGTTTGGAAAAATGCTAGTATCTGATTTTATTTTTTAATTTTAAAAAATTTTTATTTATTTATTTATTTATTTCAGAATATTACAGGGGCAAAAACATTTTGGTGAAATTGCTTTTGTACTGTTTGAGTCAAAGTTATAAGTGTGCCCATCGCCCAGATAGTGTGCATTGTATCCATTAGGAGTTATTTCCATATGTACACATAAGTGTTAATTGATTAGCTCCAATTTAATGGTGATTATATGTGGTGTTTGTTTTTCCATTCTTGTGATACTTCACTTAGAAGAATGATCTCTAGTTTCATCCAGTTTAACACAAGAGGTATTAGTTCACCATTTTTTATGGCTGAGTAATACTCTGTGGTGTACATATACCATGTTTTATTAATCTGCTCATGTATTGATGGGTACTTGGGTTGTTTACACATCTTTGCAGTTGTGAATTGTGCTGCTATGAACATTTGAGTGAAGGGTTTTTTTGTTTTTTTGTTTTTTAATAGAATGTCTTTTTCTCCTTTGGGTAAATACCCAGTAGTGGGATTGCTGGATCAAATGATAATACTACTTTTAGTTCTTTTATGTAGCTCCATACTCCTTTCCACAGAGGTTGTACTAGTTTGCCGTCCCACCAGCAGTGTATGAGTGTTCCTATCTCTCTGCATCCAAACCAACATTTGTTGTTTTGGGACTTTTTGATAAATACCATTCTCCCTGGAGTTAAGTGATATCTCTTTGTGGTTTTGATTTGTATTTCTTTAATCTGATCTCCACAGTCATTAGGAAGAGGGTGAGGTACAGCACTAGGAGGAACAAGTTTCATTCATTCTCTTTCTAAATAAGCAGACTGATGCTGAAAGAGAACTTGGTTAAAGCCACTTAAAACGGGCACTTGTCCAACTTCTGACCCTAACCTATGAAACCAGAAAATTCACTTATGGAACCAGCTCCTGCTTAATCTAGAAAGTCACAAATGCTAGCTTTGTAGCAATTCTGGTGATTTGGTGCTTACCTCCCACTTTATTCACCTTTTCTCTTTGAGTTCCTGTCTATTACTCTACTCTGCATATCTCCTCATTTGACCATATTTGGGACCATTCTCAATTCTCTTGGGTTCCAACATCATTGCTGATTTGATATGCCCCCACTCGTTGCCCTGGTGAATTCCACTCTCACTCACAGTGCCTTGTCCCAGGCCACCTTGTGCCACCTACTATGGGGGATCAACTCATGCTACCTCCTTCATATCAACCTGCTTCATCATCTTTATACAATTTTACCATCCTCAATGTCATTCTGTTTAGAATAAAACCATAGCCAGAGTAATCCTTCCCTTCCAACATTTAATTGTCTGTAACAGAGACTAACTTATCAGACTCGCAAAGCATCTTACATTCAGCTGGTCCACTGTGGCACCTCTTCCAACTCCAAATCAGGAAGCCAGATTCATTCTCTTGTTTTTGCTTTGCAGTTGCACAAATAGTTTTCTTCCCCTTTCTTATCATTCCAATAGTTCTCAAGATTTGCATGAGCTCTGTTCCCTGTTCTCCATCCCTTTCTTACCTGGAAAACCTACATAGCTCCTTGATTTCTGTTCTCCCACCCTCCTCTGTCAGGAGCCTAGGTGGTCAGTTTTAGTTAATTCTTTCCTGCTACCCTGGACTTATTTCCTATCTGTCTTCCAATGCTCCCATCACTGGCGATAACATCCCTGGTCCTTCTTATCTACTTTTTTATTTCTCTCTTGTGCTTTCTCAACAAAGTTGTCTTATATTGAGGTAAGAAACCTAGGAAAGGAAAAAGTTCCAGATGATAGCAGGCGCTTGCTGTGTCTTTATTCGTGATTACATCTCTGCCTGCCAGCTGTCCCACAACTTCCCTGCGGACTGCAGCTTCCTTAACAGGGGGCCCCATGCCCTATTTCTGCACCAGGTTACTGTTGGCATCTCTCTCTCAGCTGTTCTCCAGCTGCTAAGAATGGATTAAGAACAAGTGGCCAGCTTTCTTGGCCCAGAGCCAGGAGGTAGAAAGGTTGAATAAAACATTAGAATCCTTTATAGAATTTCAAAGTTAAAATCATCCCTGACTCCAAGTTATGTGGAAGAGAAACATGCAGTGCTATATCTAATGGCTAATGTGAGAAAGAAATTGGATGACTGTGAAGAGGCCAAGAATGGCAGCCAAGTAGAACAATCGTGCACTGGACGCTGGGCTCTAGAACTCATGCTCCAGTCTGGTTCTGCAGCTAACCAACTAGTATGATTTGGAGCAAATCAGTTCACCTTTCCGAATCTTGTAACTGGTCTAGTTATCAGAGTCGTTCCAGCTTTAAGATGCTAAAAAAGACAAGCAGCTATATTATTCCATCTCCCTCTAGAAAATCAGCCATGCCTGTTTTATTTTCCTCTGAGTCTAATTCCCAAAGTGTATTTATAAGTAAGAATCATTTTCCTGGGTTATTCCCAAGGGTTCAAACTAGAGACCATTGATTCTCTTCTCTTTCTTTCTCTCTCTTCAGCTTTACTGAGGTATAATTGACAAATAAAAGTTGTATATATTCAATGTGTATCATGTGGTGCTTTGATATACATATACATTGTGAAATCATTGCCACAGTCAAACTAATTAACACATCTATCACCTTTTTGTGTGTGTGTGATGATAACATGTAAGATCTGCCCTCTTAGAGAATTTCAAGCATACAGTTCCGTATTATTGAGTCACTATGCTGCACATTAGTCCTGCTTCATACCTTGTCTCTTTTGAACACAAGGCCTGTGTCCTCCATTTTTGTGCCTTGCTCTAGCACAGTGCAGTGATTCTCAAATTTGAGTGTGCATCAGAGTCACCCAGAAACTTATTAAAACATATATTGCTGTGTCCTGCCCCCAGAGTTTCTGTTTCAGATGTTCTGGGATGAGGCCTGAAAATTTGCATTTCTAGCAAGTCTCTGGCTCATGCTGATGCTACTGGTCCAGAGGGGCCATACTTCTATAACCTTGGTAGTGGAAAGAACAGAGGTTTTTATTTTATTTTATTTTATTTTTTATCTTAGCTTTGATTTTTATCTGTTGAATCAGTAAATTTGAAACCTGTATTTTTGTTTGTTTGTTTGTTTTATTTTTTTTTTGAGACAGAGTCTCACTCTGTCCCACCTGGCTAGAGTATGGTGGCTTCATCATAGCTCACAGCAACCTCAGACTCCTGAGTTCAAGTGATCCTCCTGCCTCAGCCTCCCAAGCATCTGAGACTACAGGCATGCACTACCACGCCCAGCTAATTTTTGTATTTTTTGTAGGGACGGGTCTTGCTCTTGCTCAGGTTGGTATTGAATTCCTGAGCTCAAGCAATCCTTCCCCCTCGGCCTCCCAGAGTGCTAAGATTACAGGCATGAACTATTGCACCTGGCAAGAACAGAGGTTTTGCACACAGACATGAGTTCAAATTTAGGCTCTCTCATTTACTGCCTGTGTGACTTTGGGGCAATTTATTTCATCAGTCTAAGCCTTGGTTTTCTCACCCACAAAATGGAACAGAAATACTTTAAATCCTATGGTAACTACTGCTGTGTACCAGTGGCTGGAATTTTGCCAAAATTCATTTCTTATTCTCTTGTTCTTTTCCACCTCCACTTGAAATCTTCTGGGAAAATATTCAAATCATTGATTATCATGTACATAGCAGACATAATCTCACAAGCAGAATATTTGGGGGAAATAAACTCCTATTCTAATAGTCTTTGAAAGGACATAATTTTAGCGAGTTAAAAAAAAACCTTTCTGTACACTCAAGAAAGTGGGAAGAAAGGAATCTTCCCACTTAAAACTCTCAAATATTTTTCAGTAACAGCATATGTGGCACAGATACATTAGCAGTTGTTATATATCCAGGATTTTAAGAGAATTAGAACAGGTTTAAAATGAAGCATAAGATTTAAAAATTTTTTTTTGAGGTGAAATATACATATATAGTTTCTATCTTTACCATTTTTAAGAGTACAGATCAGTGATAATAAATATATTTATATTCTTTTTTCCCTTCCTCCTTCCTTCCTCCTCCCCTTCCCTAGCCTCTGATAACTACCAATCTAGTCTCTATTTTCATGAAATGCACTTTTTTTAGGTCCCGCTTATGAGTGAGAACATGGAATATCTGTCTTTCTGTGCTTGGCTTATTTCACTTAACAAAGTGGCCCCTAGTTTCATTCGTGATGTGCAAATGATAGGATTTCATTCTTTTTTATGGCTGAATAATATTGTGTTGTGTATATACACCACATTTTCTTTATCCATTCTTCTGTTGACAGGCGGTTAGGTTGTCGCCATATTTTGGCTATTGTGAATACTGCTGCAATAAACATGAGAGTGCAGATATCTCTTTGATATATTGATTTCCTTTCTTTTGGATATATGCCCAGTAGCGGAATTACTAGATGATATGGTAGTTCTACTTTTAGTTTTTTGAGGAACCTCCATACTGTTCTCCATAGTGGCTGTATTAATTTACATTTCTACCAATAGTGTGTGAGGATTCCCTTTTCTCTACATCCTCGCCAGCATCTGTTATTGCCTGTCTTTTTGATAAAATCCATTTTTACTGGGGTAAGATAAATCGCAGTGTGGTATTGATTTGCATTTCTCTGGTGACTAGTGAGTGATGTTAAGCTATGCTTAACTTTGTAGGAGGTTACTAAACAGTTTTCCAAAGTGGTTGTACAACGTTGAATTCCCATAAGCAATGTATGAGACTTCCAATTTCTCTGCATTGTCATCCACACTTCATATCGTCATTATTTTTTATTTTATCTATTTTATTGTGTCTAAAGTGATACCTCATTGTGGTTTTAATTTTACTTTTCTAATGACTAATAGTTTTCAGTAATAATTTAAATGACTAATTACTTATTTGACATCCATATATCTTCTTTGGTGAAGTGTCTGTTGAAGTCTTTTGTCCATTTTTAAGGTGGTGTTTATTTTCTTATTACTGAGTTGTAAGAGTTCTTTCTATATTAGGGATACAAGTCTTATGTAAAAAATGTAAGTTGCAAATATTTTTTCTAAGTGTGTAGCTTATCTTTTCATTCTCTTAACAATATATTTTGTAGAGCAGAAGTTATAAATTTAAATGAAGTCCAATTAACCAAATTTTTTCCTGTTATCAATTGTACTTTTTGTGTTGTATTTAGAAAATGTTACAAAATTTTCTTTTAGAAGTTTTATAAATTTGGGTTTTACCTTTAGGTATATTATCCATTTAGAGTTAATTTTTGTATATGATATATGAGCTATGAGCTAAGGGTCAAGGTTCTTTTTTTCCAATTGTTCCAATATCATTAATTATTTCTTCAGTTATATTAAACAATTTTCTCTTTAACACCTCCATTAAGTTTTCATTTTTAGCTATTGCATTTTTCATTTATAAAACTTCAATTTGGTTACTTTCCAATTCCACAAAATCTTTTTGATATGCTCTTTTTATTTCTCCTTTTTAGTTTTATCTTTTATTTCTTTAAATATTTCATTCATATTATTTTATATTCTGCAGCTCTTAATATAGTGTATATATATTTTGTTTGTCTGTTTTTGAGGCAATGTTTTGCTCTGTCATCCAGGCTACTCAGGAGACTGAGGCAGGAGAATTGCTTGAGCCCAGGAGCTCAAGGCTGTAGAGAGCTATGATGGTGTCATTGCACTCCAGCCTGGATGACAGAGCAAAACATTGCCTCAAAAACAAACAAAAACATATATATACTATATTAAGAGCTGCAGAATATAAAATGTTCTCCCCAACTTTAATCTCATCTCTCTTTTGCTAAGATAGATCTGCCCCATCTGAAATAAGCCATAGAGGGCCAACCATAGCTGGATTCAAGTGTGGACCCAACGCAAAATTTTGAGGAAATTGCCATCAGTGGAGGCAGCTATATTACCTACCTAGTGACTACTTTTTTAATAAGCATGACTTTTGTTCTCAATTTATTTGCTCTTTTCCAATATCCATTTTGTTTAACAGAGAGCTGGTCTTTTCTTTCTTTTTTCTAAATCTAAACCCAAGTTTCTGTTGCTTAGAGAAGAATTAATTAATTAAATGCTTGCTGTAGTTTGAATGTGTCCCCCAAAATTCGTGTGTTGGAAAATTGATCCCCAATGCAACAATGTTGAGAGGTAGGACCTTTAAGAGTTCTGCCCTCACAAATGGATTAATGCCATTATCATGGGAATGGGTTCCTGATAGATGGATGAATACAGCTTCCTTCTCTCCATTCCATCTCTCTCTCTCTCTCTCTCTCTCTCTTTCTGCTATACTCTCTTGCCCTTCCACCTTCCACCATAGGATGACACAGCAAAATGGCCCTCACCATATGTGGTTCCTCAATCTTAGACTTCCTAGCCTTTCCAGAACCATGAGCCAAATACATTTCTGTTCATTATAACTTATCCAGTCTGTGGTATTCTGTTATAGCAGCAAAAAATGAATGTACACAGTGCTCATTGCAAGACATGTTCTCATTTGTCCTAAAACCACCACCACTTCTCTGTTCCCTCTTCCCATGAAGAGACAGAAATATCATGTGTTTCCAATAAATGCAACAACTTCTAAAATTTATTTCAAGTGTACACTGTGTCCAGAGAGTGTTGCCAGATAAAATACAGATTGCCCGTATTTTTTTTCTCTAAATCTAGCAACCCTAGGCAGAAACCATGTTAGGGACTTTACATAGTTTATCTTAAATGTTTATCATAATTCTACAAAGTAGGACAACAGTAACCAAGCTAGAATCTGAATACAGCTGTGTCTTGTTCCTAAGTGTAGCCTCTTCTGCCCTGCATACTCCTCGCTCCATGCTATAGAAGTGTAAATAATGGAGGCCAATGAGAATACACACTGGGATTGATACCTGTGCTGAGCTGACCTTCTTTTCTAGAAAGAAGGCAACTATCTCACCTAGGAATTAAGCCTCTACCCAGAAGCCAACAGAGAGTTTGAGAATATATTGTCAAAAGACTTGAGTATTCAGAAATGAGATGTGAGAGAAAAATCGTTCATTCTTTGACCTTTCTTACCCTCTGTGGTTTGAGACATAGCAGGTTCTGAAACATGATTTTTATAGGCGGAATACTTTGGGCTAAAAATATAAAATAAAATATTCCTATGAAATCCCTCAGTAGCTATTTGCATAATGATCTTGGATTTTCCTCTTAGCAAATATTTTGTGATTTAATAAAGTGAATGATTTTTTTTAATTGCAAAAAAGATAGGATGTTTATTTTTCTTTAACTTTGAAAACATCAAAAATTTATTCTGAATGAAATTCTGGATGTGGTCATATATTAGTTGAAAGACTTTAAGACAGCAGACCATAGCTCACCTTTGCAAACCAGTTTGTGAGGACTGGCCATTTCCAGACGGAAATTCAAGTTCAGAGGTCTGAAGTGGCCTCTTAGTGGCCTTTTTCCTGGTCCAGTATAATGATAGCAGTAAAAGATGAAGTGAGGTCGTATTGTGCCTATGGATGAGGATGTAAGTGCAGCTTAGCAGTGTTTCCGAGCTTTGGTCGTTCCTATACTAGCTACAGGATTTTTACAATATCAATATACTTTTGTTATTTACTTATTATTTTTCTTTAAATAAACTCATTTTTACTTAAAAATAAATTTAGCCTCATACTAAATATAATAATATCCAAGAAATCGTGTTTGATAAGATAATTATGTTTGTTTCTAGTAAATGTTAAATCACAAACATACTTAACATTTAAAATATTTCTTTGCGAGCCACCTACAATCAGTCAGTATACCTATGTACTCAAGATAGCATGTATATAACACTTTGGGAAGCATTAGCTGAGAGCAGGTGCAGCAAATTTTGGCTAAATGCCTGTTTGTAGAAAAAAAGTTTTATTGGCACACAGCCAGATCTATTCATGTTTGTATTGTTTTGGCTGCTTTTGTGCTATAATGGCAGGGTTGAGTAGTTGCTACAGAGACTGTATGTGTCACAAAACTAAAAATATTTAGTATGTGGCCCTTTACATATACTAACAGGAACATTCCTCCATTGGGTTTTGTCCATTCCCTTGGACTTCCCTCTGGTTCTTATTCATGGTCCAAGTCCCCTTCTCCTTAGAAGTGTCTTTCGTGAGAAGAGACTATACCACCTACTGTGAAGGCCAGACTAGAGAAAATTCTCTTAAGCATAAGCTGAATCCACAGTGTCTAATGAAGGTCTATTGATACATCTCTGCCAAATGCCTGTTGGCTTGAGGGAGATGCATTTCAATTTGCAGCAGAGACTAGCTGTCTCATTATCCCACAACCAGATAGTTTCTAGCACTTTTCTTTTCTCCAGTCCTCAAAGTTGCAGTGACATAAGATGGTACTTCAAGCTTGAAAACTGACTTTGAATAAGAATTCAACATTGATGTGGCTGTCATCTCTAGTTCTGATATCTACATTCCTGGCAAGTGTGGCAGCTTCTGTTTGAGGTAAAGTTGAAAATTGTTAAGCAGGGAAGTAATTTTCATCAGGTAAAGTAAGGGGGAAAAACTGTGAGTCTGTGTCACCTTATATTACACTGTCTGGCATTTTTTTTTCTCAGTTGTTTCTTGTGGAAGGGAATAAAAATCTTCATATAAAAGCAAGTGAGGATTGTTAATATGGAGGAACAAAGAGATATGGCCACTTGTATGTGTTTTAACTATTGCTGACTCTGGAAATATGTTTTTGTTACTCTTATTACTGTAGCTGGATTGAATAATACTATAAAATATGTAATATGTATCCAGTTAATGAGATAAAAAGGTATCACAACTACATATTTTTAATATAAGTCTATTTCTTTAAGATGTTTGTGGGTTGACTAATGAAATTATGAACAATGTATTGAGATATTAATGAGAAGATAATTTATTGATGTGTGTGTATATTTTTAGGCTGGGAGAAGATTGGAAAAATTTTCATAGAAGAAATTTTATTTGGATCTTGAAGGATGAATAGGAGTTTTCTAGGTAGAAAAGCAGAAATTAAGACATTTCAGGCAGAAGGACTTGTGCTACTCTTACTGGAGTCAGTGGTAGGACTTTATAAGAAGTATTAGCTGCATCCTTATTGTCCATAGAAGTTTGATCCATGACAAGTCTCTAGGAACAGGTTATTTTGTGGGTTTGCTTGGTGGGTCTTTTGCAAATGAGCCACTTGTTTGCAGGAAAAAGATATGTTTCCTCTCCTTGGGTAGAGAACATACATCCCCTAATTCTTGATGCTTTGTCTTTCCTCACCAAACCACATGACTTCTGTGAGTTGGTCTGTGTTAGAGCAGTGGGGGTTTAGGTTTGAAAAGGGAAGCAAGACTCAGGTTCCAGATGTACTCTGTTGCTGAAAGATTTTCTTCCCTGGTAACTCTGGGGTGACAGATAAGAAGCCTCCTTGACACATGTGCACCTCACACCATGATACAGTACCTTGCTGACTTCTCCATGGTCTGGGCTCTCTCTGCCAATTGCCCACCTGCCCCTGAAGCAGAGATGGGATCAGCCAGCAGATGCTGATCTTGCCTTTCTGCAGTAGTGAGTGTCCCACAGGCCTAGGATTCCATGTTTCCTACAGCTCAGCATTTACCCTTCTCTCAGGAAATTGCATTTGTCTTATGGGGGGAAAGCAGGTGCATCAGCTTCTGTTCCAGGGACTCTGTACCCAAGGGCAGAGAGATTCATAGGGCCCTTTGCTGATACTGGCTGCCCAAGCTTGACAATGTAGCAGAGCAGAGCAGGGGCTTTGCCAGATGCAGCAAACCAAAGTGTAACTGGGAAATAGGGTCAAAACCAGAAGTCTAGCTTTCATAATCTAACAGGGGCATCAAGTGGCAATTTCTAGTTGCTTAAATTTGGCAGAGACATATGTCTTAGGATCTCATGAAGAAGCCTTGGATTGTGTAGCCTGTACATCAGGGGGTGGCGTGGGATAGTGCTCCAGCTTCTCCAGGATCAATGTCATATGGAGGAGGGCTGAAGTGACTCAGCCAGGAAAGCCTCATGGCAGGCTAGGAATACAAGGGAAGTGGGCTCAGCCAGTCTACCAGGCCTCCTACTTGTCCTGAGTTTTTGCATCATAATAAGGTCCAAATGCTCTTCACATCTTTTGTGAATCCCTTTGGGTTCACATAGTTTATGGAATCATTACATGTAGGAGTGGAAGGGATCTTACAGTTCATCTGCTTCAGCTCCCTTTTATTTCAAGATGAAAACTGAGACCCAAACAGGGCAACTGAATTGTCCAAGAGTGGCCAAGAAGCAGCACTCTCCACTCTCTTTCTTCCTTCCCTTTCTTCTTTCTTCCCTCCTTCCTTCCTTCCCTTCCTCTCTCCATTCCTCCCTTCCTTCCTTCTGCAAATATGTATTAAATATCCACTGTGTTCCAGTATTCTTCTAGGCAGTTGGGACATATCAGTGAACAAAATAGTGAAAGATCTATGTCTGCTTGGATCCCACATGCCACTGGGGGGACAGATATTAAACAACATATGTAATAGATAAGTTTTACAATATGATAGAATGTGATAAGTACTATGGAAAAAAAACCTCAGAGTAAGATTACTGGGGGTTGGGGGAAAGGAAGGATGCAGTTTTAAATAGGGTGGTCAGGGCAAAATTTGTTGAAAAGGTGATATTTGAGCAAAGGCGTGAAGGCAGTGAGACTCTGCTGTGTGAGTAGCTGAAGAAGAGTGTTCTAGGTAGAGAGAGCAGCTGGTGCAAAGGTCCTGAGGTACAAAGGTCCTGCCTGAGGTGGGAGCATATGTGCTTGAGGAATGGCAAACAGCCCAGAGAGAATGGAATGGAATAAATGAAGAGGAGAACTTAGGAGATGAGATAAGAGAAGTGGTGAGTTTATAATTACCTTATAAATGATTATAAAGGAATTTGGCTTTTTGTTCCGATTAGAGTGGGAAATCACTGGAGGATTTTTGAGCAGAGGGATAACATCATTTGATTTCTGTTTACAAAGGATAATTCTGTCTGCTATTTCACAGAACAGACCATAGCATAGACTATAAGAGGGCAAGGTAGGTAAGCAGGGAGTGCAATTAGGGCTCTTTGTTCAGGCAAAGAGTGGTGAGATATTCTGGGTATATTTTTCAGGAGGAGCCAGTACAGTTTGCTATTGGACTGAATTGTGGTGTGAGAGAAAGAGAATAGTCGGAATTTTTGACCTGAATGATAGAAAAGATGGAGATCCCATCAATAGAGATGGTTAAGTCTTGGATGGAGCACATTTAAAAGGGAAAATCAGGAGCTTAGTTTTGGATATGTTGAGTTTGAGATGCCTGTTAGACATTCAAGTGGAGTTAAATGTTGAAGTCTGGAACTAAGGAGAAAGCTCTGGGCTGAAGATGCAAATCTGAAGGTAACCATTGTATATGTAATATTTAAATCTATGAGACTAGATGAAATTGTCAGGATTGGTATATATAAATAGAGAAGAAGAGGTGACCAAAGACTCAACCCTGGGGCACTTTTACATCAGGAGGTCAAAAAAAGGAGAAACCAGGAAAGGAAACACAGAAGACAAAACTAGGGAGGTAAGAGGAAAGCCAGGAGGGTATGGTGTCCTGGAACCCAAATAAAGAAAGTATAATTAAGAAGGAGCGAGTGAGAAATGGTGTTAAATGCTGCTGATGGATCAAGGAGGATGAGTCCAGAAAACTGACCACTGGAGCTAGCCATACAGCAGAGATCTTAGTAACAGTAGTACTGGTGGAACAGTGGTGAGGAAAGCTGGGTTGGAGTGGATTTATGTGCGAACGGGAGAAGAATTGTAGATAGAGCATATGGACAATATCTTCAAAGAGCTTTGCTACAAAGAAATGAAAGAAATGGGGTGGAACTAGAGGAAAAATGGGAACTTCTGGAGAAGATTATTTTTAGGATAAGAGAAATAACATGCTTGTTAGCTGATAAAGGTGATTTAGTAGAGGGTGAAAATTTGATATGTAGGAGAGAGAAGGCACAATTGCTAAAACGATATCCTTCTGTAGGTCAGAGGAGATGGGATCAAGTGCAAAGAGATTGTCTTTTGATAGGAGTATGGTTAATTCATATGTTAGCAGGTGAGAAGACGGAAGATGTAGCCTTGAAGATGGAAGATGGGTAGAAGGGGAGGAAGAATCTGCCAAACTTCCCTTCTCTTGCTTTATATTTCTCCATGAAGGAAGTGAGAATTGGCTGAGAGTAAGAAGGAAGGAAGGATTTCAGAGGTTTGAGGAGAGAAGGTATGAGAAAGCCTTTTGAAATGACAGGAAAGTAAACGAACTAGGAAAGTATAGTGTGATCTGTCTCTCCCTCCCTCCCTTCCTTCCATCCTTCCATCCTCCCTGCTTTCTCTTGCATGTCTACAATACAGCAAGCACTGTGCTCAACTTTGTTTATCTATTTTGGTTATCTATAAGTGCACAGACAATATCTTTTCTTAGTAAAACTCTATATGGAAAGACAGCCTTGTACCAAGTGAGAATCATGAATGAATACATTGAGCATCAGGCTCATCCACAGTCTTCAAGGCCGTTCCTGGCAGGTGATGATGGGTGGTTAGAAATGGACAATCATGATGCTGCTGCGAGTTGTCTACAGGAGATTAGGAATCCAAGATCCAGCAGTGAAACTGAGTTTGCCTTCCTCCTACACACAGGTTCTCAAATTTCATTATTCAAGGAGACTGTTCTCATAAATCTGTTGACTAGAAATTTGATTTGAGTTATTTCTCAGAACTAGATTAAAACTATTTTGTTATAATGTAGTATTTTCAGGATATATTCAAGCCAAGGCTCATCATTTGAATCAGCCAAAAGATTGTTGGTCCATATTTCGTTTTCAAGGGCTAACGGGACTCTCAACATCTCATAGGTGCTTGGAGAACGTAATGTGGATTGGGCGTTGTCTTTATTCATAGGGACCTATGACAGAGCAATATAGAATTTATAGATTGTTGTAATTACAAGTGGGAAATTGAAAGCTTCTTAGGAAATGGAATGGCTAGGTATTCCATTCTAAATAGCTTTTCTCCTTTCTCAAAATTCTGAGGCTTATTTCAAACATTATGAGGTTGTTTTTAGTCTTTCCTAGCATATCACTTTGTCTCTTATTTTTATTATACTGGCCTCTTCCTTGACTGTCCCTTAGTGTGTTAACTAACATATTTATATTGATTGAGGAGCCTAAAGTTGCTCAAGATATTTCAGGTTGACTGAAGCTAGACATGTAGCTGTGGCTAGAAGGAAATGCATGTTAGAGGTTCAACTAGGAAGTGCTCATATATCTAGGGGAGATAATTTTTAAAAATTAGCAAAGATCACATTTATAATAGAGATGGTGCCATAGTGGTATCATCCCATTTGCCAGTAAACCGTGGAGCAGTCTGTGCTTATGTGCATGGTTGACTCTGCACTGTATTCAAGTATAGATTCCTGCATGGGACTAGCTGCCTATCCAACACTCCACCATGACAGATCAGCGTGGCTCCTCTCTTGCTTTGCTGTCTGTCACTTGTAGAACTCCTTGGCACAGCTCCCTTAATAGGACAAGGCTCCTTCACTATGGGTCCATCAGAAGAGTGGATGTGGAACAAGTAATATATCCTTTATTGGCACCCCCCCCATCACACCATCCTCAACGTTTACCACTTGGGGTTGTGTGTGGGTTCTACACTTTACTGAAGAGTTGAAGGGATAATGTTAGGTTAAATTTGACTTTTTGCAATGTCCAAGGGGAAAACATAGAAGAATTAAACCCTTCGGATGGGTTCTCTGGCAGAGTACCCCCTCCCCTGGCTCCTGATCTTATTCTTCTGCCTTTGTGCATGCCTCTCCCTGTCACAGCTGATTCTGGTTTCTTTTTTTAAAAAAAATTCAGGTTTGTGACTCTCCACATGCCTCATAGAAAACTCCACTCCTTACATGCTGGGACTCCAAAATTCTTGACCCATGCAAGGAGCCCCTTGGTCCACCATTAAACCATCTCCCTATAAGGCCTTCCCTGAGAATAGTCTTGGAGCCCCACATTTGGGTCCAGACATGTCTATCTCCTTCTCAGTTGAAACAAGCTCTTTCTTTCAGGAAACTCAAGGAAATTCTCTCTTCTTCCTTCCCTCCTCTCTGAGAAATCTAACATAACAATTTCTAGGAATTTAGACTTTCACAGAGGCAGGGCTATGGGTCATCTACCAGTGCCTTCAGTTTTCTGTACTACAAAACCTCCAGTTTCAAGGAACTACAAAGAGCTTGGCTACTTTCTTGGATTAGAAATGGGATAGGAGGAAAAAAATACAGAGACCAACCTAAAACTGATATCTCAATCATTTTACCACATGTATTCATGTTAGTAGCGTATGTAAGTTCCCTTACCATCTGAAGAAAATAATAACCACTATCTCTGGGGTACAGTGTGAAATGTCCTTAAGGGCTTCTTTTCACAAACCACAAAAATGTCTTATGATGTGATAGTGTTTGTATTAGGTAGGCTTTCCCTGGGTCTTCCAAGAAGAAAATTCTGAGATGAAGATTCATGTGAAACTATTTTTAGAGGAACTCTAGAGACAGTGCAGGTCACACTTTAAAGTTGCCCCAATCAGAAAGCAAATAAGATAGAGCATTTACACCCCTGCACCTGTCAGTGATTGGTTAAGGGCTATGGGGGCAACATCAATTCCCAGGCACTCGGAAGGCTTTTCAGGCACCCAGGCAAAATGGTCTCATGTAACCTGAGGGAAGTCCTCTGATAAAGAGACTAAGGTACTAGATATTGGGAGTGTAGCAGATTGTATTTTCCAAAATGGTACAACGCCGTATCCCATTCTAAGTTGCCTCCCAATGGGATTTTGAAATTTCTCCCACTGAGACATGGAGGTCTACATTTTTTTCCCACTTGAACCTGTGCACTGGCTCCAGGGACAGCACGCAGCAGAAGTGACGCTGCAGAGGCTTGACTAAAAAAGACCATGCATCTTCTGCCTTCTTCTCTTGGGAGATTGGTCTTTGGAGCCCTGAGCTGCCATGTAAAATGTCTGAGGCCAGCATTCTGTCAGGCAGCCAGGCTGTCCCATGGAGAAATCCAAATTGCAATCCATGTGAGTGAGCCAGCTGGGAAGTGGATCTTCCAGCCCCATCAATCCTCCCATGTGACACCATTCTACCTGGAGTCAAGATGAGCTATTCCCGTTGAGCTCTGTTCACGCTGAAGATTCATGAACAAAATGATTAAAATGATTGTCGTTTTAAGCTAATAAGTTTTGGGGTGTGTATGTGTATGTTTAACATATGGAGGATATGTCATCTTTTACCACCTAGCTTTGGAGCAACATTTTTCTAAGGTCACAGATGCACCCAGGTTCAAGGGGAAGGAAAATAGATCCAAACTCTCAATGACAGAAATGTCAATGTCATATCGTAAGAAGAGCTTGTGGGATGGGAAATCTTATTGTGGCCATCTTGAAAAACACAACCTGCCTCCCGTGGACACCTGAAGAACACTGGGCAGTGTTAGGGAGAGATGCTTCCGAAGGCTGACCTAGGTAGTGACTACTCTCTACCAGACCCAGGGGCTTCGGCTTATCTGTCTTTGCATGTTTGGCACAGAGAACACTGTTGGCTTCAAAGCACTTGCTCAATGAATGTTTATTGTATAGATTAATGAATGGTATCATGTAAATTCCATCTGAACCAATTCCCAGGAACAGTCGTTCCAAGTTCATTGAGGGAAGGGCCTAAGAGGACTAAAAAGCTTATGATCTTAAGAAGCCTTAATTAGATGCTGATGGCAGTGGTGGGGCAGACCCTGATCCCAGTTGGCAGAAATGACATAGATGCTACCAGTGGCCTCAGCAAGGTCAGGATCCATGGAGGATGAGACAAAGGAAGCAGCAGCTGCTAAACAAAGCCCCCATGCAGTGGATTGGATATAATAGCACTGGCAACAGCAGTAGTAATAATAATAGTTATATCATAATTATAACAGTGACAATAATTATAACATTAGCTAAATTTTCTAGAGAACCATCTACGTGCCAAGGGCTTAAAAAAATTGTCTCTCTGATCTTGAGAAACATCAAAGCAATGTAGGCATTATTATCCTTATATTTTTAGATGTCAAAACTGTGATTAAGAGAGATTAAGTAATTTTGCCAAGATCACATACCTATTAAGAATAGAACTGGGATGTAAACCAAAATAGATCAGATACAAAAGTCTGTGCTCACTCTACTGCATCCTGTGTTCTCCCTAGGAAACTTTCAATGGCCCCTGAGGATCTCAGACCCCTCCTTGGGAAGATAAAGGATTTGGAGATTTGGGGTGCCAGGAATTCTCAGGGTTGAAATAATTTAATTGGTTGCCAAATTCTTGATGGTTCTCCTGACTGGTGTCATCTAGAATGCAAGAATTGTATTAAAATAGAAGGTGAGTAACTATTTCAGTGGGAAGAACTTTATTCATTAGCATTTTAATTTCCCTGTACAATCATCCCTCAGTATCCATAAGGGGATTGGTTCTACAACCTCATGCAGATACCAAAATTCGCAGATGCTCAAGTCCCTTACATAAAATGGTGCAATATTTGCATGTAACCTATGCACATACTCCTGTATACTTTAATTATCTCTAGATTACTTATAATACTTAATACAATGTCAATGCTATGTAAATAGTTGTTATACTGTATTGTTTTTAAATTTGTATTGTTTTTATTGTTGTTATTTATTTTTTCAAGCATTTTTGATTTGTGATTGGTTGAATCTGTGGATACAAAGGGTTGACTGTACTTTGGTGCTTTGAATCTTACAGACATAGCCCTTACAATCTTTCCTTGAATGGAATGCGATGAGTTTACTGCCATTTCATCTTATTCCTGGAGGGTCTCAAACTACCTCATTACGTGTTTGTAAATGATCATTCAGAAAAATTATTTTAAATCAGGGTTTATGAAGACACCAACCTATTTCCTATTCTTTTTGCTTCAAGCACTACTTATGGATTCACCTCTACTATAATTACCTCTTTTTAAGCCAGTTTTTTAAAGTATTCATTTTGATCAAAGGTTTATGTGCACATGATTTAAAGAGTCAAATAGTGATACAAGGTTTGATATAAAAACAGTAGCTCTCATTCTTGCCCATTTCTCCCTCCTTAGGGGCAACTATTTTCATCTCTTTCAGTGAATTCTTTTGATATTTTCTCCCATGTTTTTAAAAAACATTCTTTATTTTGTTAGGCATTATCTATTGAATTTCTCGCTTGAGAGGATTTAACTCTCTCAATTTCCACACTGTCCCACCTAGTATGACACTTCCCCTCTCCTGTCCTACTAATATAGTTATATCACAATACAATAATATCAGTCAGAGTAATACTCATTGTTTACACTATGAAAATGTAAATAATTTACAACTGAGTCATGTAGTATACTCCAATATTTTTTGCATTGTTTTTACTTTTCCATAGTGAAATTATTTTTTATTTGTTTGTGTGATTGCTTAATTTTCTATGCCCCTTTCTCTAAATGCTGCCTAAATTTTTGGTGAGCTGTCCAAATCACCTCTTAGTATATTTGGATGCATCAGGCATCTATATTGATTTCATTTATCTTGTATAAATCTGTCCTGGAGCTGTCTTACTTGCTGCAATATGTACTGGTTCCTTTCTATGCTGGGTGCCAGCTGCTATTCTGGGATTCCCCTTCTCCGCCACCTTGAGGATTCCAGTGTTGTTTCCCTTGTTTCCTGAACCTCAAATCATTTTCTCTTTGGTTTACTTCTTTGTTTTGATGGAACACGTTCACCTGTAAATGCCTGAGAATGGTTGCCTGAAGGGTAAACTATAACTCTAGAGATATATGGTTGGGTAGTAAAACTGTAAAGATAGACAAGGAAGTTTAGGATAATGGTTTCCTTGGGGGAAGACATTGGTTAGAGATTGGAAGGGGGTCCAGTGGAAGCTTATAAAGATGGAAATGCTCTTTTATTTTTCTAACTTGGTTGGTGGTTACATAGATGCTCTCTATTTGATAAGTCAATAAGCTACTTATTTCTGTTTTGTGCACTATTTTGTATGGGTGATATAGTTGAATATAAAAAGGGTAAACATAAAAGAAAGGCTTAAATAAATACTTGATAATAATTTATGATTATTATTATTGTAAGGCAGCAGGTTCAACCAGTGGAGATTTCCCCACTCCAGGGACATTCAACAGTGTCTAGAGATGTTGTTGTTTGAATTGGGCAACAGAGCTACTGACATCTATTAAATTGAGGCCAGGGATCCTGCTATGCATCCTACAGTGTACAGAACAACTCTCCACAGTGAAAAATGATCTGGCCCAACATCTTAATATTGTTAAGGTTAGAAACCCTGCATTGTAAAGCATCTTACGTGGTATGCAATACCTAGAAGATCTCAATGAATGGTCACTCCTTACATCACCATGAATTACATTCTTTACTTATATCTGTTCATGGCTTTCTTGTCAGTTATATCACTGCTTCAATATAACAACAATGCATTATTTCTGATTCCTTAAAGGTCAAATATTGGATAAATTATAAATAGGTAAAAATAATGGAATGGTAGGACTTCCTCTTAAGTCACTTGACTGGGGTAATGTCCTATTCGCTAGCAATGAACTCTGCTCTCCAGAGAGTCACCAGATATAACAGGCATGTGCTGCATCCATCTCCTTTTGTTCTCAATGACAAGGGTCATCTCTTGTCATCTTGAAGCCTTTGCCCTGTAAATTCAGTCTATTTCATCATGATCTAGTCCCTCAGGCAGCAGTGGCAGAGGTCAGTGGATATTATTTGCATCCTCTTTGCATACTCCCTAGGAACTTGGACCAAGGGGTGCAACTCAAGGTCCATTGACACATTGAGCGTTTCTTTCTCTAGACATATCTAAAGATCTATTGTGCCATAGTGGCTGGCTTTTTTCAGCTGCAATGATCAGATTACTAGATTAAGGTGATCTCCAATAATATTTAAAAAAAAAAACACTAAGAGTAGATTAGAGATAATCCTAACTCAATGTGTCAATCAATATTTTCCCCGACTAGGAAACAACCTCAAAAAGGGAAGAAATAAATGGAATTGATACTTATCTATGGCATATTGATTTGATAGAACAAGTGTGAGTCAATGATTAATCTGATTTTTCAGTAAATCTTCATATGCCTTTAAAATATAAGTAGAATAGTACATTGTAACTCTTTTAATTCAAACAATTTTCCTGTAAATCATTTCACTTCAATCATTCTGCTATAAAAAATTAATGCTTTTTTGTTTTTTGAGATAGGGTCTTACTCTGTCACTCAAGATAGAGTGCAGTGGTGTCATCATAGCTCACAGCAACCTCAAACTCCTGGACTCAAGGGATCCTCCTGCCTCAGCCTCCCAGAGTGCTAGGATTACAGGCATGAGCCACCATGCCCGGCCGAAAAACTAATGCTTTTTAAACTTTGGAATTCCATAAGCTGAACTAGGTTTGATTTAACAACTCAAGCCATTCATTTGGACCTATTTCTGGTATCATACCTTGTGATTTTATACTTTTTTATTTGTTTAGTATATATGTGTGCTTTAGACAGCAAGTTTCTCCTGGAGGCTTCCTCCTGATCTGCGTCATCCTGTCAGAAACCATCCATGGATACACATTTTAAACATGTATTAACAAGGGATTTTGATTATTTTGGTTTGGCTCTTTTGTTCAGGATGGATAAATTTCTCTTTCTCTCTAATATTAGTACTTGATTACTGTTCAAGACAGTTATTCATGGCCCAATTAAAATAGCCAAGATCCTGGTATAGTTGGATCTCAGTTCTGCCACTTACTGACTATATAGGAAAGTTAACTTAATCTCTTTTGGGGCTCAGAAAACAGTACCCCAAAATGAAGGCCTCAGAAGCAGCCTCACAAGCAAAAGTTGTTCTCTGATCTTCTCCGTCCTCCTGCCTCTGAGTCCCATTCTTCCCTGAGGCTAGCCATAGAAATCGGAATCCTTCTTCCCCAAGGATGGTCATAGAAACCAGAACCCCTTTTCCTGAAAGCCAGCCAGAAAACCTAAAATTATTCTGTGTAAAAACTGGCCACAAAGAAATTACCTGACCTACCTTGTTTGACTATAGGTCATAAGATCCCCATTCCCACGAGGGCCCTGCCCCACACCCAGGAGGAAGGAATGCTGCTCAGAGAGGCCAAGAAGAATCTAGACAGGCCTTGCTGGGTTTCCCCACTCAGTCTATTAGCATTAGATCACACTCTTTTTGTTCAGTCATATTTTTACACTGCTGTCCCTACTTTGTTGAACCTAAGCATAAAAATGGACAATTTTCTCTGTACCTTTGGGTCTTCATTCTGAAGGCTCCTGGGTATAAATGTTAGATAAATTCATATGCCTTTTCTCTTATTAATCAATTTGCCTCATGACTGATTTTTCAGTGAAGCTTTAGGGGGCCAAGGGCCTTGGCCCCTACACTTTCTGTGCTACTTATTATGGTCTGAACATTTATGAAAATAGGAAGGGGGATGTCATGGGCTTTTAGGTGGGCAATTTCACATGTGGAAGAGAAAGGCTATTATGAATGTCACTAAATAATTAGGGACTAGGAATTATGTTCTCAAAATTCAGGAAAATTCAAAGACCTAAAATTTAGTTTGGCTGACTGTGGAAAGAAGAAAAGGAAGAGAAAGTAACTTTTTGAATGTCTTTATGCCCAACATATGTTGGGTACATTTACACATTTTTGCCTTGTTTAATCCTTACAATAGTCCTATAAGGTAGATATTAGTTTGCTCCTTTTTCAGTTAATTGGTAGGCTTGTCGGTGACTTATAGCATGGTTTAAGTTCCAAAGATGAGCTGTACCCATCAGATTCTTGCCCTTGGGAATCAGGAAACAGAAATAAAGACAGAATGAGCCAACTTAGCAACAGTAGCAGAAGTGGAGAGAGGACTTGGAGAGGATGTGATGGTACTTCGGAGTTGCAGAGTGTGGGCACTCTGACACAGAGGGAAATTGGTTACTCAAGCAAAGGGAAAAGAGTAAATGCCAGAGAGAAACTGGGAGGGAAGAAAAGGAGAGTGAGAGAGAGACAGGCCATACAGTTTAGGAGACAGGGAGAGTGAGTACCTGGTCTCCATGGGTGCCCATGGTCCTGTTAATTGTATAGTTCCAAGCCAAATATGTTCTCATCTAATCCCTGGCCTGGGGTCCTATCATAATATTACAAGGAAACAAACACATGATCCCCAGCGAGCCTCCACGGAGTGTTGACTGAGACCCAAGCAATATGCTTATAGACAAGGGAAGCCACCAGGGACACAAGGCTTTAAGGGATAAATGAGATTTGTCTCAAGGCTTCTACCTGCACATTTTCTCACAGCTTGCTCCTAAATTGCCTGGCCAATGAGAATGAATGAGGGTGGGGCTCCTAATCCTATGGAGCTATACACTGTATGTAGGACCAAAGCAGTGAGTTATTAATACCCATCAACCTTCCATCCCCACAGTGTTCTCTGTCTACTCCACCTCTTGCCCTCCATACCAGGATAGTTCAACCAAATATTTATAAAGCAAAACTGTGGAACTTCTCCCAACCCTCACCCCTTACCATTTGCCTATTCTTGATTTTCTGATCTGCATATTCTGATATCTGGGTTCCATAACCAGGAACTTGACCTGACCTCTAGTCTTCAGAACAAGGGCTTTGCAGCTGGGCTTTCTAGTATTAAAACTTTGCCTTCAGAATTTTCTGTAACACCTCTGCTGTTTATCATTGCTGCCTGAAGTTCCCCTGGCAGCATCTGGCCATCATACATAGTGCCTCGCAAGAGGAAGGGGGCACACAGGCATCCTCTTAACATATATTTTTTAACATCTGCACTGGTGAGGCAAGTAGCCACCACATAGAGCAGACTTTACATGAGTCCATTTCTGCAAAGGATTGGGATGGAAGGCAGGGGACAGAATGTAAATGAAGTCAAGATCCTGGGCTTCTGAGTAGGTAGTGAGTTCCCCTCTATCACTGGGGCCCTCAACAGGACACAGGAGAGAAGTCTGGCAGGTGAGCGTTTTATCCTGGCACCCTGAATAACTTACATGTGTGGCAAGAATCCCACACCACTGATAAATTGATTGCTTGCTTGGTTCAGTCATTCATTCTCTTGTTTATTACACATTTATGAAATACCTGCCATGTGCCTGGAAACCAGCAACAGATCTGTCACAACAGATCTCTTGCTTCCATGAAATTTTTGAATCATTCTATTTCCAAAAATAAGCTTGTATACTGTGGCCAGATGTGAGGCCGGGGTATGAACAGGAAGGCCCTGTTTTCAAGCTGTTCGAGTTGCTGAGAAATTACCAAGACAATTAGATTTATTCTCATTTCCCAACAGCCGGCTGCACGGTGCAATCTGAGCTCTTGGAGGCAGTAGGCACTTTAGAGTAGAGTCCACGTGGAAAGAGTTTTCTGCTGAAAAACAATGCAGTCACAGAGCAGGGAGTCTAACCCTTGGTTTGGCCAGTGTCTGAGCTACCCTCTATATTCAGAAAATATGGAAAAGCCTAAAGAAGAATTTTATATTGTTTAAAATCTAACCTTCCAGACATAATCTTCTGTACAAAATGAGATTTTGCACATACACACACACACACACACATACACATACACACTTTGTATCAGGCTTTTCCCACTAATATTATATCTTGAAAACTTTCCCACATCATTAAATATTTTTAGAATGTAATTTTAATGGCTACTTACATTTCATTGTTTGTATATGTCTTAATTCATTTAACCATTTTTATTGATTTTGATTTTTCTTTATTATAAATAGTGCTTCTGTGAATGTTCTTTGCACTTCTGATTATTCTTTTAGATAGATTCCTAGAAGAACTACTATGTTTAGGAATTTTCACTTGTTAAGACTTTTCCTCCATATGACAAAAGTTTTTTTTTTCAGACTGGAAGTATTAAAATGCATCCCATCAGCAATGTATGTAAGTTATTAGCAAACTCTCTCCTATATTGTGTATTATTTAACATTTTTCTACTAATGAATTAGTTACCTAATTATTTATTGAAGGCTAAAAAGAGCCTCTTGTTAAACTTGAATGTTTATTACCCTTTTCTGACTATTTCCCTGGGAGGGATGAAGAGAGAGATGCAAGTGTCCAGAAAGCCATCATTGCTTTCTGCATACTCTGATGTGACTTCGTCCTGCTGCCAAGAGACATTGCCAATAATTCATCTTCTTGTTCACCCTCTGCCCCTCAGAACACTTGTCTTGTTGATGTGCTGATTCCCCCCTTCTCTTTCTGACTGATAAAGAAGTCAGAATGTACTTAAGAGTATGATATGACTTGGATCTGCTGATTGGGATATGGGAAAAGAAAGGTTCTTAAGATTTTCTTCCCTGCTCAGCATTTTGACCCTGATTTACAATTGACTTCACAAAGAGAGTCTCAACTTCAGTTTTGTGATACCTCCAGATGTCTTCAGTTATACCCAGGGATATAATGAGATTTTTTTTTCCAAAGGCAATTACATATAATTTAATTTGAAAATTAATTTAAAAATTTTTAGGGGGAGAAAAGAGTATCAAATAAATGAAGTAAAATTTCTATAGTGTAATGGTTAGCACTCTGGACTCTGAACAAAGTAAGGTTTATCAGCTCCCTGAAGTCTGGCAAATCATTTCTTAATGGCTAAGGACTTACTTCTATGCTGGTGGTTTTACAGCCAGGCTGAGGACAGGGAAGTAAGGTTGACTGGGATGGGACCACAGCTGGGATTATCTGCTTACTGAGATGAACTAACAGTTTGGAGAACAGAACTAATTGTGGAAGCTAGAAAAAAGTGCAGCCTGGGCATATAACATGGTATCTAAATAATATGGCAAGAGACACTAGCTAATATGATAATACCAGGTGGTATAAGAGATAAGTTTCACCAAGAATTAATGGAGATTTGCAACACAATGTGAAAACAGATGGCTGTAGTGATCTAGCCCTGTGGTCCCCAACCCCTGGGCTGCAAACCAGTACTTGTTAGTGGCCTGTTAAGGCATGAGCTGCCTCGTCCATGGAAAGATTATCTTCCATGAAACTTAGGAAACTGGGGAGTGAGGGGGGACACAGCAGGAAGTGAGCAAAGCTTCAAAGCTTCATCTGTATTTACAGCCACTCCCCATTCCTCACATCACGGCCTCCCCACTCCCTATCCATGGAAAAATTGTCTTCCATGAAACCTGTCTCTGGTGCCAAAAAGGTTGGGGACCGCTGATCTAGCCAATGTGATCAACATTTTAGGGAAAGCTTTCAGAAGATTGTATGTGTCCAGACATTATGAATATAGGACCAGGACTAGTTCCTGTCTACCTGGAAAGAGTAAGATGGTTGAAGGACCTACAGAGATCGGGACTCTAAGCAGGCAAAAGATCAGGGCATAAGGTTGTCACTTCATTTAGAAAACAGAAGTTCTATAAGCTGAACAGAGTCCAGGGCCAGAGCTACTTTACAATCTAAGTGACAAAGCTGGGTGTTGGAATGTTGGGCAAGAGCTTTAGATAATCTCCCACCTCAGAACTTCCATGGTCCTAGGACAAGCTGGCAATTGAGGAGTCAAAGAGGTCCTGCTGTGGGGTACAGCAGTTGTGCTGGGACTGGGACCAGGCAGGCCTTTCTAGACGGGGACGATAGCACAGATAATGCTGTCATGCTTTTGTCCCTGTTTGAGATCAACACAGCGTCCTGTCTTTTGTATGTATAGACTGAATGAAGACAATTTTCTATCCATCCCTCTTATTTTGCCTTCCTTCATTTATTTTTCAGAAGCCATTTATCAACCCCCTGTTGAGGAGGATGATATGAGAGGCCTGAGAAGGAAAGTGAATCAGACTTCCCTTCCCAACATCATTACTGTCAGGAAGGAGGTAGATGAGGGTTGCAGGGATAGCCCATCCATCTTTTTCTACCAGAGTGTTCTTTAAAGTGATTCATGACACCAGAGCAGTCCTCCACCAGAGCACACTTAACATTTACTACGTCTATGACAAAGTTAGAAAAGTTTTGTGCAAGCAGAGCTTGGGGAAAAAAGTTGAGTTTAAGAGGAACATGGAGACTGTTATTTTTCTTCCTACCCTGGTCAACAATATATCTACTCTTCAAAGCTCCTGTAGTTGTGCAGGGAACGGAACATGGGCTTAGGGACCAAATAGACCTGGGCTTGAATCCCAGCTCACCCACTTGTTAGCTGAAACTGACCCTCACTTTCCTCATTTATGAATTAGTTTCCACCTTGCCTGCCTCCAGGATTGTTTTGCATCTCAGATTAATGCAGGTGGAAATTCTCTGTAGAGTGGAAGTGTTACACAAGCAGAAATTATGGTTACTGAGTGAAAAGAACCATTGAAATAATAAGTCACCAGTTCTTAGGTTAATCTTCCACCTCTAACTCTAACCCTGGCCGCAATATGGAGACAAGTATGGAAATGCTGTAAGGCACCAAATCATCAGAACTAAGTCAAGGTCAGCTAAAAAGTCCATTCACAGCCATCCTACATGTGGTCATATGCTAGGAAGGGAAGAGTTAGCTGGAGGCCTGCAATCCAATCTCCTTTATTGGGGCGATATTCCTGGAAAAGAAAGAAGGCAAGAGACCTGGTCAAATCTCCTGGCAAACATGCTAAAGACAGACTTCTTGGAAAATAAGCTTAGTCTTTTTCTATAGAATGCTTTAGCAGAAGTCTAAGATCCTTACCATAATCTTGGATCTATGGATTTATGGGTCTTGGCTCCCTGGAAAGTGGCAGGCAAGCTATGTCACTATCTGAGCACAAGATGACCTGTCCTGTAAGTGATGTGGATTGCATATGTTGCTTAGAGACTCACAGGTTAATCTGGGCCTTGAGTGTGGCCTGCTGTGGCAAGAGAAGACTTGGGGGCAGCCTTGGAGGAACCAGGCCGCTCCTCGCCTTGTCTGTGCCTCGTGATTGTCTGTATCGTTGACATTATTGGTAAAGCTTGATCCTGGGTAAGACCTCTGATTCACGTTAGTGTGATTCCACCAGTGAATCCTCTGTGTTAGCTCATATTCCTTCCTTAACAGTTGTTTGGAGCCTTCAAAACAGGAATTACTTGCTCATTATTCCTTCCAGAGAGCACACATTTTCATGGGCACTGGCACAGCGGTAGTTAGACATGACTCAGTGACAAAGTGGGGACTCTTGTGTCTCTACAAACCACACAGAGAAAGAGCTGAGGGGAGGAGTCGTCAAATCCAATCCTCCTTCCCTCTGCCTTTTCTCTACCTTCAACTCCTTCCCCAAACCTCCCTCCCAGTACCACATACATCAGGCCTCAATTACCAGATGCTCTGCCTCAGTTCGTTATTACTTCATTAGGCCTTATTAGCACTGAGGTTAGTAGAGTTTTCCAGAGTCTTTGAAGCCATCCCTCCTCCTGGGACTGCTATTTAATCTACTGTCCTGTAGGATCCTGGTAGACTCTGTTTCCATCTGCTTATTGAGCATGTGACCCTCGTATAGATTCTTCTTTCTCTTCTTAGAATGGTTACTACATTTCCTGGGTCTATCTGTCTGGCTCACTCAGAGGTTCCTGTTTTCACTCTTTTTTCATTACATGCATTGAGAAGAAATACAGCTACACTTCATAGATAACTAGATACACAATAAAACACTTTACACATTCACATTCACCACACACATACATGGAAGCATCAGTATAAAATTCCATGCGTTGGTAAAAGAGTTGTTTTAGAGTTTTTTACCCACAAATATTTAATTTCCTGCTGTGCCCTGATTGGGGAGAAATGGCATTCCTAAAACCTTTGACAAATGGGCCTGTTATTATGTGCTGTTCTGCTTCTATGGATTTATTCTGTTACAGGTGTCCTTGGTATTTAAAAAATTGGTTTGAGAGGAAAAAAAAGATGTTACTGCATGGGAAGAATGCCATCTGATTCTACCTTTTAAAAGTGCATATTGAAAGCTTTGCGGGAGGAAGGGGCCCATCTAGGATGACTGTATGTCTCTTTCATTACTCTTATTGTGCCACTTGGATAGACAGGAGCAAGCAGGGTGGTAAGATGGTAAAGGGTAGGAAACTTGAAGTGAGATGATCCTGAGGTGAGGAGACCCTCTCTTTTACATTTAGGAACTGCGTGACCTTGGGCCATCCTTTCTTCTCTCTGGGCCTCATTTGCCTTATGTATAAAACTGAAATAAATGGATCCATCAAAGGCTGGTTGAGAAGGTCAAGCACAACGGTGGATGTGAAAGCATTTTTTAAACTATAAAGTACTACAAAGAAATGTCTTTATTTGATATTTCAAATAAAAAGGACTTGATTTGTTTGCTGAGCCATCCCTCTTACCCCTGTTCCCAACATGATCAGAATATTTTAAAAATTGGTAAACATTTAATGTGGGAGGTTAGGTTCTATCAGGCTCTTGGCAGACCATCTGCTAAATGAATCCTGAGATCCGTTCAAAAGAGAGCAGAAATTCAAGGGACCAAGGTACATATACACATGAATACACAGATCTGCACACACTCATGCATGTGTGCACACACACACACACACATCCCGTCCCCCAAATCTTAGAGCTATTATTACTTTAAATCACGTGATGAAAAAATTCTGGTTGTTTCTCCCATAGCTATTTGTAATGCCACCTGGGAAAGCAGTACTGGTGCCTTTTGAAGTGGTGCCTACATGCTGACTTGGGAGTGAATGGTGACTGGGAAGTCCAAAGGGAGAGGAAAAACAGGACACCTCAAAAAAAGGGTCATCTTGGAGTAGAAATAAAGGTTAGGACTTCGAACAGCAAGGTTCTGTGGTTATCTTAGTGTAAATTTCCTGGGGACTGATTCATTAGCTTTGCTCCCTCCTCTGACTTCGTGCTGTTGTCTTATGGAGATGGTTGAGAAGTAAGCCAGGTCTTGTCACTGAACTCTTATAATATTCCATTTACTCCAACAGAGGCAGGAGCCAGAATAGCAGAATAGACTCAGCCAGCTCCCTGGTAGTCCAGAAAGTTGGAACCAAGGTACTCTGAGTAAAAGGCCCTGACTGGGATATTTATTAGTTAGTCTAGACTTGTATGGTTTAAACCAAGTATGTGTATCTAGGAGTAGTTCCAAAATCTTTGACTTTTCATCAAGCAAATCTTTGGTATTTGTATAAAATAGGACTGAAAAAAACTAGCTGTTGAATTATGGTTGCTCTTCAGCTCGATTTCCAAACATTTGGTGCAATGGAATCAGATGCACCTCAATTCAAATCCCACAAACTAGTTTTGAGAACATGGACAACAGGGTTGAGCTCTCTGCAGTTTATTTATCTAGAAAATGTTGACAATAATAACCTTTTGCGATCTTATAGAACAAAAGGAGAAAAATTGAACAGTTTTCTGCGATGGAGTAGGTACTCACTAAATATCAGTTCCCCTCCCTGTCCCCCTTCCTACTTCTGACTCCCCTTGTTGGGTTTTCCCTGAATAACTCCCCCTAACCCCTGTCCACAACTGCTGTTTAGGTTTAGATTGTTTAAAAGTCGATTGTTTTCAAGCTGATGGAGATAATAACAGTACCTAATAGCACCTGTGTCATGGGTTCATTGTAAAGGATAAATGATATAATACAAATAAAACAGCACAGACCTTGGCAAATAGCAGGTGGGTACAGGTTATCTAGAATTTGTTGCTCTTCTAATAAGTGAGGAAGAAAGGGAAAAACAGTCTTTGAATCCCAAATGTACCCCATCCTTCTTTGTTCCCCCAGTGATATGCCACAACTCAGGCATCCTGGGTCTGAATCATTCCCTTTCAAAAGTCCTCAAATTATTGTCCCTCTTCCCAGTGACCTGACACTACACTTCAAGTGAGTGAGGACCGTGTCTCTGTTCTAAGCTTTATTGTTTGACCTGTCACAGTTGGATTTGTTGAGATCTTTCCCAAAATGTAGACTGTGCAATGTTTCTGAAAATTCTGTGCAGGGTTATCCTGTGTTGCTGGGCTTGGGGCGTGAAGGTGAGTCTGGGGCTGATGGTGAGATAGGAAAGGGGCGGGATAAAGGTTAGGTGGCAGAATGTAGAAATCTCCATTTTACAAAGGAAGAAACATGTCCTAATTTTGTCCTTTTCTGGTTCTAGCCTCAGATCATGATGCAAAGACAAACACGTCTCCCCCAACACACCTACAGCAATCTAAGGACAGCACCCAGTTCCAAATTACAGCTTTGTGTGCCAATTCGTCATACTCTGTTTTCTTTAGGTACTGATATAATTGGGACTCAGTTGTTTTTTTTTTTTAATTTCAGGGTAATAGAATAAATAATACCAATAAAGAGGTGAAAAAATCCCTACCCAAAAATGCATAATTGTGGCATAAGAAATATGCAACTATTCTAAGTGTATATATAGAACTGGTCCATTAGACTATAACATTTTTTAAAATGCTTTTCTTTCTGGGCATCCCCTAAATCAAAATGTGTAGAGAATGGAAGCATGCCATATTAATAGTAAAACAACTTTCTCTATTTTTTTTTTTGCACAACAGGAAGAAAAATTACCATTTTAAAAAGCAGAAAAACTGAATGTAGCCACTTTTACAGGCTAAGGAGGGTTTTATTTTACATCAAAGGAAGCGGAGAATTAGGAATCTATATTTATGGCCTCTTTGAGGTTGAAAATTGAGTTCCTTTTCTCCCAGGGCAGCATCTCAAAGGAGAGGATGGTAGACAGGGAATAGCAAGGTTACTCTGCATATTAAACCTAATAAATTGAGAAAAATTTTGAATTTCTAAGGACCACCCAGGAAGAGATTGAGTATGCGAAAGGCAGGGGAACTAGAAGAAGATGGACAGGGAAGGGGAAGCTACAGAGAACTAGAGGGCCCTAAATCGGCAGGAGGCCAGTGCCTAAGGCGGGAGGAGCTTGGAAACACAGCCAGCGAAAGATTGTGAGAGGGAGGGATGCATTTCGGAGCAAAAGTGTCTTACTTTGCAGTATTAAGACGATGTCTTCAATTATTGTAGTCCCCATTCTATTGCTTCAAACCTTGAGTGATGTTTGGTTGCACAGATCCTACGTCCGTGGTGCTTTGTGTGGAATGAAGGGTTAGGGTGCCTTCCCCAGGGCTGATGATTGTAGGAAGAACAGAGCAGTTGCAGGAGCAGGGAGGCAAAGTGGAGATTGAGTCTTGAGTCCCTAGAGGAAGCAGGAGACCAGATAATAAAATGAGATGACCAAGCGACAGGTTAAACTCTTTGAGAATCCTCAGAACCATTGCAGGGGACAGTGGGAGAGGAACAGTGCGGGTGCTGGACTTTCCACAGGAAAAGTAGGACAGAGGCTCTCGCAGTTCTGATTGAAAATTAAAGGACAGATAATTCCCAGAGGCTAAGGATGTGAATCCTCCAGAGGCAGCTGCTCTGTGTGTGTGTGTGTGTGTGTGTGTGTGTGTAGGGGGTGGAATGTGTGGGCAAGGCAATTAACAAGTGCTGACACCTTTTCTACACACATCTCTTCACACTTGAGAGAGCTATTTTGTATAAGTCATAGGGCTGAAAGGGAGCACAAAAGCCTTGACGTGTGGTTCTTGACAGTTGTAGGGGCGTAAAAGCGTGATACCTTTCCTCACCTATCATAAGGGTCACACCTGACACTTGTATAACCAAAGGCAGGTTAACAAGAGAAAAGCATAGCAAGGATTTTTAAATCACTGCTTTACATGATATGGGAGCCTTCAAAAATGACAACGCAAAGCCCCAGGAAAAACTGTTTTCATGCTTAGGTTCTGTGAAGAATGGGCAGCTGTGTAGAAATGTGATTGCACAAAAGGGTAGGATCTAATGGTAATAGCCTGAGAGGGGGAAGCCCAGCAAGGCCTGTTGGTTTGGGTCTGTTCGGTGTAGCATTGCAAGGGGCAGGACCCCTCTGGAATGAGGGTTTTTAAGGAAGAAGAGAGAAGGGAGAAAGCAATCCATCTAGGTTTTATAGCTTGCTTTGGGGGAGAGGAGTTCTACTTTCTATGACCCACCTTCGGGGAGAGTAATTCTGGTTTCTATGGCTCGCTCTGGGGAAGAAGGAGGGATGGGAGAAAGGAGGGCAGGAGAAGGCCAGAGATACCTTTCTTCTGAAGCCTTTCCAGTCTCCTTTAATTCTAAGTACTCAGCATGACAAGGTGCCATACTTTGGGGTATCATATTCTGAGCCCCAACACAGTGACTTATCCCATACTGCTACATTAGAGGCAGTCTAGGTGAGTCACACAAATGGGTCAGATCAGTTGTAAAGTAATTTTGTAGATAAGTTTAGGATCCTTTTATAAAAGGGGGTGAATTACATTCTTCTTTTCATCATACACCTGTGCTATTATTCCTTTGCAAGCTGCTGTGTAGACCTGTCATTTTTTGTGTACAGCAAGAGGGCACCTGGTCAAGGCAGGGAGTGAGGAGCTGACATCAGCCTTCCTGCAGCTCAGAGTGGTGTGTCTGTCAGCTAGTGGAGCCAGAATCTTGAAGGTAAAAATCATAAGCTTATTGCCATTTTTCTTATTTTACTTCTTTTGTGTCTTTTTTGCAAATCTTAGTTCAGTGCTTTTTGTACAACATGTCTTCAGAATATTCTTATTGACTGACCAGATCCTTAAACTCAATTATTCTGTCCTCACTACAGTGACATTTTTCAATCTCCTCAACTTCTGAAAAAAAAAGAGAGAGAGAGAGAGATCATGAAACACTACATGATATATCCACTTGGCAAGTTCTTGTGCTTTTCTTAAGGGAAATAAAACCATTATTTCATGGGAGGTTTGGAAAGTGAAAATTTTCCCATAAAAACTCTTATTATATCTATCGTTTGCACTACTTATCACAGACAGACTTACTTCAGAATTATATGTATGAATTATATATATTGCAACTTGATCTTCCCTGCCAGGATATGAGTCTTGGTGAAAAGAAGCCATGGTTTAAACTCTATGTCTGGGAGGACAAAGAGATTTCATCTTGATACAATTGGTAGTGGCTGCCTGGAGCAGCCTGTTGAGAAAAGTGGTAGGGCTGTGTTTGGGCTGGCTCAGTAAGGACCTACCGTGATCAATTAGTAATGCCTGCTGTGGGTTTGAGTGGAGTATGCTGTGCATTACCTGATCCCGCTCTAGGTACTTTTCCTAGGATAGACAGAATGGGCACTCCATAAAACTTTATTTTGTCTCATAAACAAAATTCATAACTCCCGAAAGAGCTTGGGAATTATCACACTACCTCATCTTCTCTCTACATAGGACAAGGAGGTATGTACATCTGTGACCACATTATTGTTCGAACTGGGGCACTCTCAACAGTGAAAGAGGATTGGACTAATAATTACGGTAGTACAGTGGATCTATACTGGGACTGCTGCTCATACACGAGACTTGCCTCATGATCAACACCTCTGAGAAGCCTTCCTTCAGTCCAACCTCAGGTCAGGTCTGTGCTGTCCATAGTGCCCCATGCATGTTTTGATTGCGGGGCTTATCACACTCTATTGTATTTAATTAGGTCATGAGGGCATGGCCTTTAGGAATGGCATTAGTGCCCTGATAAAAGAGACCCCAGAGAGCTCCTTCACTCCTTCTACCATGTGAGGACACAGCAAGAAGATGGCCGTCTATGAACTAGGAAGCGAGCTCTCACCAGAAGCCAAATCTGCCAGTGATTTGATCTAGGACTTCCCAGCCTCCAGAATACCAGAATATGAGAAATAAATTTCTGTTGTTTACAAGCCACCCTGTGCATGGTAGTTTGTTATAGGAGTTCGAACAGACTAAGGCACAATAGGTGCTCAATTAATGTTAAAAGAACAAATTCCTGTTACTCAAAGTAAAGTTGTGAGGCTTTTCTACCCACTTACTTCCTTCCCAACTTACTTCCTTTAATATAAAGGAGTTGGAGATGTGGGGAATAGAGTTATTAACAAACTGTTCTTCTGTCTGCTACCATAACATGAACCTTTTGTTTCGAGAGGAATTTGTGGATATCAAATCACATTTACATTCATTGTCTTGCTCCAACTTCTCCACTGTCCTGTGAGTGTTTGGCTTGAATATTCTTGTCTTCATTTAACAGATGTACAAGCTAAAGCCCAAAGAGGTTTGGTTATACCTAGGTTCCACATGTATACCTAAGGTTATTCAACTAGTTAGAGGTGAAAAACAATACTGAGACTTAGTACCTGAAATTATTAATACATATAAAAAAGCCTTCCAATTCCAAACTCTGTATGCATCTTGCTGCTTTGACTTAGAACATTTGGTAAACACCATTTGAGAACACTCTTTATGCCTCCTTTGGTTTATCAAGACTGGCAGACTCAGTAGGAAAGGAACTTAGGAGGAAAAAAGGTCTGTGAAAATGATGATGTTCCCAAGATGTTATAGAAGAGAATAGAGGTTACCGGCTGCATTTACCCAGGTCTCCATTTGTAACCTGTCTGGGGATAGAAGAACAGATTTGACCAAGGTATCAGATAAACAGATCAGTTAGGAAAAGCCATAGTGAGGCTTTCAGAATCAAACAATAATAGAAGACAGGGTCAATGGGTGAGGCTGACATGCTACAGGTACATTCAAAGAAAAAAGTCAATTCTTCTTGCTCACAGTAGAATAGGTAAAAATAATTTTGGAAGATTGGCTGCCCTGTGAAGTTCAGAAAGTCCAGGGCCAGAAGAAAAATGAATGTAAGAAACACTGTATTAGCTTTCAGAAAAACGTATTAATACAGCAAAAACAGTCTGTTCTTTCAGATATAGCTGTCTCATCCTTCTGCCTCTTGGGGGAGCCCAGGTGAGAGAAGCCTGAGGTCATTTAGGGGATGATGGCTGCTAGCAGGTGGCTGGGTGATGACCACGGCCAAGGAGGACAGCTGCAGTCCTGGCAGAGAATGTTCTCTGACATCCTGTTTTCCAGGGTGAGGGAAAGATGCAGAATCAAAGACTTAGAAAACATCAGAAAACATCAGAGTTGGAAGGATCCAAGTGATAGTAAATGTTAGAGTCATGTACATTAATAATGTGTCAGACCTCATCTTGATTTATGCCCGAGGGGTCAAACTTGGAACCATCTCATGATCAGATTATAAATCCTACTTTTTAAAAAAAAGTTGTTCTGATTACGCATTAGCTTTACCGATCCTTATGTAATAACCACAGTATCTCATACATTCACTTTTCATTTCTCTCCCTCCTTTGTCCCTCCCTGCCCTCCCCACAAAGGAGTTCCAATCCAGTTCTCATATTCTGTTCAAGCTTCTACCCACTGAGGTTGGGTCATACATAGTAACTCAGTGCTCTCGGTGCTTTTCTTTACTCTCATTTCAGTGGTTACATCGCCCTATTTCTTTCACTGATAGGAGGTGATTCTGAAGTTGAGATGTCATTTGACAGCTTGTGATTGGTAATGTTATTTTTTTCATTTCCAGCACTAGGGCCACCTATGAAGTATTCATTGACCTGGAGGAGAATGTTTTTCTTTATTAATAGCTAAATGTGTCCAACAATATAAGAGTGTTGCCAAACATACCCAGAGAAGGGGAATTAAAATCAATCAGGGGAAATTAGGGTCTCAGAACAGGAGTGAGAAAATACATGAAGCATCTTTTGTAAGGCTGAGACAGGATGAGAATGGGGGTTGTAAAATTTCAAAGGATGTGGAAAGTCAATGTGAATTTGTTCACTAAATACTCTTAAGAAATCGGAAGGGCCAATTCTAGGATTACTAAAAAAGCTACAATTTTAATATTTCATGCAGCAAGCAGTAAACATATGAGATTTGTAATAAGAAGTAGTGGAGCTGAAATACTGTTTCTCCACAAGGAAATAGATGTATTCATGAGTGAAAGCTCCATTCAAAGTTATTAGGGGAAATGAGGGATGTTTGAGATGAACCACTAACTTCATACGGCTGACATCATTGGAGCACATCATTACCTTCAAAACCCATGTCTTGGCGGTCACTCTGAGAAACTAAAATCAAGATTGATAAATTGTGTTTATGAACTTATAGCTTATTGTTGTTGTTAAAATGTTGCATAGATTCAAAACAAATTGGGAGTTTTTTTTCAATAAAGGCTCTCAGATAATATAATCCTTTAACTCTTTCATGGTGAAAGTAACTTTTTGTGTTCTCTATACTTGCAAAACACCTTGGTTTTCAAGATAGTCTTGGGTCAGAGTTTCTTGAACTCAGACTTTTGTAGACATTAGTCATTGACTTCTGTCATTAAATTTTGCTATGGAGATTCTGAAGTCAGCTTCTCTTTTTTGTCCTCATAACTTGTTTTTTTCCCCCTAATAAAGACCTGAAGAGTTTTCTTTTAGCCTCAGAGTTCAATCATTTATGATTTCAATAATTCTCTCACAATTATTAATTTTTCCTAGAGCAGTCTGTATCCTATCAGTATGTAGATGTTTTTTTTTTCTTATTTCATAGAAAATCTCTTCTATAACTTTTAATACATTTTCTGTCCTGTTTATTGAATTTTCTATTTCTGGAACAATAATATGCCTTATGTTGGGCCATTGTTTTTTTGTTTTCTGTTCTTTGAAGCTATTATCTTTTTTCTTATTGTTTTAGGCTGTTCATCTTTTTTCCCTCTGTGTTCACTATGATTAAGCCTTCCTTATATATTTGTAATTGTTTTCAGCTGTGTCTATTATGTTTCTTGTTCCATGATGGGTTGTTTGGGTCTTTGGCTTGTTTCCTTATCTTTGCAATCTCAATTTCCATTTCATCCTGTTTTTTTTTTAAATTATTTTTTGTTTGTGTTCTTATTTTACTGATTTCATTTTCTACAGAAGCCTGTGGAAAGATTATAGCATGTAGTACTGTCAGAGAATTTTCTTCCAGGTTGGATATTGAATAGTCTTTAACATTTCTTTCCATGTTTTCTCTCTTGCCATCTCATATGGCTGTGGTATGTTCTCTTAATGCCACACCATTTCTCCTTATCTTCCAAGTTTGATAAGGACAACTCAACCCAGAGTTTCCACTTGTCTACTAATGTGGACAGACTCCTCTTGCCTCTTTTCTTTTCCAGTGACTTTGCCTGCTTCCTCTGGGCTACTTTTATATGTGTATATTGTGAAGTCTGCCCATTAAAAAGTAGCCTGGAGCACTGGGAGTGATTTGGGGGAGTTCTGCTTGGGTTGTATATAGTCTTTGGAGGACCTGGGGCTTCTCTTTCTTCTGAGGCTTTGTCAGATGTCTTGCAGCAGGACTCGTGGCTCTTGGTTGGAGCTGTTTTCTATTTTTGAGGAGGGGGAGAGGGCAGGGATATCATTTTTCTTCGGATATGTCCTCCAAGTCAGTGTGGAACATATATCAGAGAAATCATCCTGGTTGTTTCATATCACCATTCCACTCACCTGATTTCCTCGTAGCTATTTCTATTCCTGCCAGTAGAAGAAGAAAAAGAAAACAGTCTCTGGAGATTTGGCTCCTCATTCACAATTGTGAGGGGGGAAGTGAGTCTTCCTCTGTGGTTCTCAGTGTACTCCCCTCCCCCACATCCTAAAAGCACAGTTTTTGTCTTGCTCTGTTAAGTCCCTAATATTGTTGGGGATGGTTAGATCTGGGTGGTTCTGACCATTTTATCTTCCTTCTTCTTCTTTCTCTCAGCCTGAGGATGCCCAAGTGGAGTGTGTAGGGTGCTAGGAATTCCTCTCATTCCTTGGAAATCCTGTGGTGATAGGCACAGGGGTTGAGGGAGTTTCTACAGCTTCCCCCAAACTACTGACTGTGCCCACCTGGGGCTGTTGGTGATGATGCTCAGACTGGTTGATTCACTTTCATTACCCAGCACTGATTCTGCTAAGCTGTACCAGAATCTTCTCCACTCCCCCAGCTCAGCTGCCATATTCACAAGTTTATATCATAATGTTGGTTGTGGTGGTTCTTTCCACTTTTTAAATAAGGTGTTGTTGTTGCTATTATTGTTACTATTATTATTGTTGTGTCTTAGCTAGAGGGAGATTCTATGACCCCCATCTTTACCTGCCAGAGCACTTCTCTTATTATAAATTATTGTTTTTATTAATTTTAGACATGCTTCCAGCAGGGTGTTTGTAGCAAAAGTGACAGTTTACTGATATGCTGCATACATTTTTGGTTGAGAAAATGTAGAGGGGATTAACCCTAGTGTTCTTGATATAGTCCCCTGTGGGTTTGCTCAGATGCTAGGAAATGCCCTGACTGAAAGTTCTGCCAGAGAAAGCTTTCTCTGCCTTTGGGGAATATCCTCATGAAACAGTAAAAATGGCTTAAAATCAAACGGTGTAGTGGAAAAAGCATGAGCTTTTTTCTTTCCCCATCTCAAATAGGCCTAGATTAAATCTAGTCTCTACTCCCACATGGCCAAGTTCTTTAACCTCTTTAAGCTTCAGATTTCTTATCTGTAAATGGGAATAATACTCCTTATTACATAGACTTACGGGGAGGATTAAATGAGATGGCACACTCAAAGCCTCCAGTCTACCAACTGACACTATTGGGTGCTGGGAAGTGGTAGTTCCTGTCTTTCCTCCTCCCCATCTAGCCCCTCCCCCTTTGTGATCTGCAGATGTGGCCATCTAATCTGAGCTAAGAGGGTAGAGACCACTTTGCTCAATGAAGAAATAGATCTAGGAGCCTGATACACACCTTATTTTTCACAGATGCTTTTCTCACCTTAGAACATGATCTCCTTTAACATAAGGAGAATGAGGTGAGATCAAATGTCTGGCAGGTGGTAAAGTATTTGCTTTCTGATCTATCCCTAGAAAATGGGTTATGCTTTTCTTTTAAAACTGAATTTGTGTGAAATCCAGGAAGTCATCAGAAGTGATTATATGGTAAACTAATTTTTCTCCCAGGGAGGGCTATTGACAAGGCCCAGCAAGGATGAATACTTACTGATAAAATGTAGGTGCATAAGGCTGAGGTATTTGAATTTAGATAATTTGCAATAGGCAAAATCCCCTTTGCTTGTCCCCAGCTAATGTGAAGAAAAGGGATGTCAGGCAGAAAGCTAGACTGACAGAGGCACTGTTGAAGAGGGTAGGGGTATGACTGGATCAGAACCTCACACTCTACTTGTTTGCCCACTTGAGAAGTAGGCCTAAGAGAGATCTGCTGAGTGAGAGTGAGAGAGACAGAGATCAAAGAGGAATGCATGAGCTGGCATGGCCTGCAGCTTGTGGCCATGGGGCCAATCCAAGATGAGTTACGGTAGAAACACCATTGACATTCTCTTTGGGGGATGATGAAACTGGACCAGATGTGAAGAAAATGCTCTTGCCCTGCTCTTGCCACTGCTGCCTGTCCTATAGGAGCAATCTGGAAATCTTGGTAAGAGCACACAATTCATAGGTAACAACAAGCCACAAAACTGAAACTGTCATTAATAGAATGTGTAAGTTATGAGAGGTGGGCTCCATCTAATTACAATTCTGATCAACCAATGGATCAACAGATAGCCCTATTTGCTTCCAAAACTTGATTCTATACAAATAATATGCTTCCTTACTTCCATAACTACATTACTCTGAACATAATAACATTTTCATTGATGATTTAGTTCTTAATTCACTCTGAACAAACATTCTCAGCATTGAGGTTGTTAAAGGTACCAAGTTTTCTATTGGCTTCAGAACACATCCTAGAAATATTTTGTCTTCCTGATGTTATGGGCTTAATTGTGTCCTCCCAAAATTCACATGTTGAAGTCCTAGTCCACAGTACCTCAGAATGTGACTGTATTTAGAGATAAGGTCTTTATAGAGGTATTTGAACTAAAATGAAGTCATTAGGCTCTAATCCAATATGATTGCTGTCTTATAAAAGGAGGGAAATCGGACACAGATATGCACATACAGAATGAAGATGATGTGAAGACACAGAAAGGAGACAGTCATCTATAAGCCAGGGAGAGAGGCCTGGAACAGATCCTTTCCTCATAGCCCTCAGAAGGAACCCACTCCGCCAGCACCCTGATCTTGGACTTGTCACCTCTAGAACTACGAGCCAATAACTTTCTGTTGTTTAAGCCACTCAGCCTGTGGCACTTTGTTATAACATCCCTAGCAAACTAATACACTTACTTACTTTCCAGTTTTCCCTCTAATGCTGCCTTCTCTGGCCTTGTCTTCTTTTTGTCTTCTTTTACCTTATCTGCTCTCTCTGATATTCCTTCTAAAATGTGTATCTTTCTTCCCATTGTTAAGTGTGAATGTTGGTGGGACTGAAATTGAAAGTTGGTATTAACAGATCAACACCTAAATGGACATATAGGAATAACATTTGTCGAGTGTCGGGCGGGTGGGAGGGGGGAGAAGGGGATGGGTATATACAAACATAATGAGTGAGATGTACAACGTATGGGGGATGGTCATGCTTGAGGCTCTGCCTCGAGGGGGGAGGGGGGCATGGGCAATATACATAACTGTAATATCTGTACCCCCATAATATGCTGAAATGAAAAAAAAAAGAAAAAAAAAAAGAAAGTTGGAAGGGAATTCTAATATGTGAAGGTTCTGGTTGGTTGTGATTGAGGTGAGACATAATTTTATTTTATTTATAAAATATATACCTTAAATATCAACTTCTTATAAACAATCATTTAATAATATTTATGCTACTGCCATCAGGCAATTAGGGAGCTTTCTAGGGATCTTCTGTTTAGTAATAAGAGCAGAGAACATTGGAACAGTGAATATTTAAAGCATAATATTGGTACTTATAACTAAAATCTATGATCCTCAGACACTAATAGGATAGGAGACTAAATCACGCTGTTGAAGAAGTGGAAGAATAAAATTTTATTATTTAAGTGAATATAAAATTAAAGACTTTAAAAGGTGTCTTTTAAAAATTCTCGTTTAGTAAATCTAGCAACAATGTAATGCTTTTTCCCCCCAAAAGCTGACCCTGAGATAAGGATTTTGGTCAAGTGGTTTATCTGGGAGATGATCTCAGGAAGCAGAGGTGAAGAGATAGGGCAGTAGACAGAGAGGTCAGAAAGCCAATGCAGATTTATTAACACATGGTTATCACTGTGGGCGACTGGGGCTCAGTCTCAGTGAAGACCTTGGAGGAGACTATGAAGGACATGCCTTGGAGTTGTCCAATGACAGGGAAAGGAAGTTGGGATATTTTTCCACTAGTTTTAATCCCTCTTTGGCTGAGAGTCACTCTTAGGGACATTGACTTGCTTGTATTCTGGCCTGCTACATGCTAGTGGCCAGAGAATGCCATCAGACAGAAAGGCAGGCAGATATCTGTGTGTGTGGCAACTGTCTGCAGGTGGTCTCGGATTTGGACAGAGGGGTAAGGAAGAAGGATCCCATAAGATTTGCTACAGTTTAGTAAAACCCATAGCATTAATAAAATAATGCCATACATTTGAACTATTTAGGTATTTTAGATCCCCAGTAAATGAGCCCAAGTCACATGAGTTTTTGCCTCATGAATATCTCTGAAATCACCTGGTTCTTCCATGCTCACAGTTACCACCTGGGTTTAGGTCACCATCATCTTTCACCCAGATCACCATCCCTGTCTGGGGGCTTGCTCACCTTCAACAAATTCTCCACCCAATTGCTAGAGGGAACTTTCTAAAATGGAAATAAAATCATGCCAGCTCCCCTTTTAAAAGTCTTTAATGACTCCTTGAAGCCTGCTCTTACTGAACTTATCAGACCTTCCAGGATCTGCCTCCCTCCAGTCTCTTCAGCTCCTTCCACCTGGTGAGTCCCATCGGGCTGATGTCACAGAATCAGCCAATCTGTCTTTTCATCTCCAGCCCCACCTGATCCTCCCTCTGCCTCTCTTTTCCACCTCTTTTCCTGACCACTTTTACTTTTGGGTTTTTATACACACAGTCCTTCCTCTTCCCTTTCCCTCTCCCTCACTCCCATTTTTCTAGCTAACTCTTACTCTTCATGTCTTAACCTAAACATTATCTCTCCAGGAAACTTCATTTTCCCTAGACCCCATTAACTCCCTCAGCCTATGCTGCCATGCATTCTGCAAATTCTCTATCATAATCTCACCATACTTTATTAGAGTTATCTGTTTCATTTCTGCCACCCATTAAAATATCAGTCTATCTTTTATTTGGCTTTATACTTCCAGTGACTAACAGAGTCCCTGACACAGAGCAGGTGCTCAGTATATACTTGTCGAGTAAATGAATAATGTTCAACACTTATTTTCAATTCTGTATTTCTATATTTCTCAAAGGGAGTAATCAGGAAGAAGAAATGAATCTCAAATAAATCAATTTACTACTTGTGGCAATTTTAATTAGAGGCTGTGAGATAGAGTATCTGTGAAGTACTGGTCCTTGCTTTTTATGGATAAGAAAAAACTTAGCAAACAAAGATGGGGCTTGAAGTCCAGTTGATTTGAAGAAGCAAAGATATTATGTGCTGGCTCACTTTCTACAAATGTGTCACCTGAATCACCCTCTTAAATGACCTAACCAACATCTTTCTTTATCCTACTTGTGGTAACTTTAATTGTAAAGCTAGCTGATACTGGTAGTCAGGGGTTGAATAGTAAAATCTCTGATATAATAAAGTCAGAAAGGATGTTTTGTGGTCAGTTTAGAAAGAATCATGTTTCTGCCTAAGGCAGAGAATTGTTTTTAGTTTGGGCCTAATCTGAAATCTATTCTTCCTGCCCCCTGAACAGCAAAATGCTCTTCTACTGATGCAAAATAGGTGAAATACAGAGGATTCCAGTAAGAGAAATATAGATATGGAAAATTAGGCCAAAGAGAGAGAAACTATTCCCAAGGCAATGAGCAGCCAGCAGTTGGTTTAGTAGAGCATGTTTAAAGAACTGCTCTCAAAAATAGTTGATAAAGTCTCTGCATTAAAAATTTTAACTTTGAGTGATTATTCATCAAGAGAATAAAAAATTTTCTGCCAGTCATGTTAAAGCAGACTTGCTATGAGGACTGTTCCATAACAGAATGATATTAAGAAGGAGCTCATCAGAACCCATATAATGTGAGAAGATTGCATATCCAGACCAGACCACATCAAAGAAAATTCATATGGTCATGCCTAGCTAATGACTTTTGCAATTTCTGGGAAGAAAGCTGTCTTAGTCCATTTTCTGCTGCTATGACAGAATACCACAGACTGGGTAATTTATAAAGAACAGAGATTTATTTGGCTCACAGTTTTGGAGAATGAGAAGTCCAAGATCAAAGGTTTGCATTTGGTGGAGCCTTCTTGCTGTGTCATAACATGGCAGAAGGGCAAGCAAGCACATGAAACAAAGAAAGAAGTGGGGCCAAACTTATCCTTTTATCAGGAACAACTAACCTACCCCAGCAAAAATTAATTCATTCATGAAGGTAGTACTCTCATAGTCTAATTACCTCTTAAAGGCCCCACCTCTCAATACCTTTACATGGGCAATTAAATTTCAACATCGGTTTTGGAGGGGACATTCAAACCATGGTGGAGACAATGGAACTTGAACGTGATAGTAGAAGCGTATATTGTATATGTTGTAGTTATTAATATAGTGAATCATATACAAGTCTCATCCTCTAGTGAGGGTTCATTTGTACTAAAGTAAGTTTTCTATTATCTTCATAAAGTCCAAGCATCCTTTTTTAAAAATAAATATACACAAAAACTGAGTGTTATCAAGATGTTGAAGCCCCAAATGGGCAAAGCTTTATAAGTAATTCCCCTCCCCTCTCTTACAAAATCCCAAATCAACTTCTGCTTGCATCTGAAATGAAGTATAGAAGAAGAGTTATGACAATTGGAGCTTAAGTTCTTGTTGGGCAGAAGTGGTATTTTACCTCGATCTCATACTGCCGCAGCATACCTGAATGTACAAGTATGTCTTGTACATCACTATGGATTTAGTCATGGAAAACTATGTGGTGACAAATGTGGAATCATTATCAGCTGTAGCCAGCACCCATGCCTCTCTTCTTAATGATGCCCTGATTTTCACTCAATAAGCCACTACTTCCCCACATAACCCACTTATTTGGGGAGTGGGAAGCTTAAGCCATCAGCATATTATATTATACTGACCCCAATATTGCCTCTTTATTGGCCGTGTGGCCAAAGTGATCTAATCATGACAAATCTTGGAACTTTTGCTTGGGATTTCTGGACAGAAGTGTTTTCTCTCACCCTTGGATCTATGTGTGTGTAGTCTCAGCAGTTGTAGCTATATCACAGTTTGCCAAAGAAGTAAGACAGAACCAGAGTTACTGGATAAAACCACCTTTAATTATCATCTTGCCTCTGGAGTCTTCCAACTACATGAAGTAATTAATCTCTGTTTGTTTAAGCTAGTATATGTTCATTCTTTATTTTATTACCAAAAATATTCCAACTTTCTTTCTTGTATACTGAGTATTAAAAATTATGAAAATTCTTTTTGGGGTAAGGTATGCAGAAAGAATAAAAATATATTATTTATTCATTCATTAAGTATTTTTTTATTTCAGCCTATTATGGGAGTACAAATGTTAAGGTTACGTATATTGCCCTTGCCCCCTTCCCCCCTCAAGTCAGAGCTTCAAGCATGTTCATCCCCCAGATGGTGCGCATCGCACTCATTATGTATGTATATAACCATCCCCTCCTCCCCCCTCCCACCTGCCCGATACCCGATAAATGTTATTCCTATATGTCCACTTAGGTGTTGATCCGTTAATACCAGTTTGCTGGTGAGTACATGTGGTGCTTGTTTTTCCATTCTTGAGATACTTCACTTAGTAGAATGGGTTCCAGCTCTATCCAGGAAAATACAAGAGGTGCTATATCACTGTTGTTTCTTATAGCTGAATAGTACTCCATGGTATACATATACCACATTTTATTAATCCACTCATTTATTGATGGGCACTTTGGTTGTTTCCACATCTTTGCAATTGTGAATTGTGCTGCTATAAACATTCGAATGCAAACATATTCAATAAGTATTTATTGAGAGTCTACTATGTACAAGGCTCCATTCTAGCTTTGGGTACAAGATGAAAAATGAAATAGATAGTAAGTTAAGAGATACAGATAATTAAGCCAGCAAAAACAATACAGAGTGGTAAATACTATAGCAGGGTTCAGCATAGGCTACTTGGGGGCACATATCAAGAGCGTATTATCTTGTTTAGGGGATTCAGGGGTGGCTTTTAGAAGAGGGAGAATTTCTCCCAAGTGTTAAAAAATCAGCCAAAATGTGTGTATGTATGTTTGTGTATGTGTCTTTGGGTGTGTACATGCACACACACATAAAGGGAATTCCCAACAGAGGAAACAGCATGTGGGAAGGCTTGGAACCAGAAGTTGAAGTACCTGAAAGAAATTCAGTCTTTCTAAAGCTCAGATGTTGGGGAGCTGGAGGGGGTCAGGAAAAGTAGAAAGGAATGGATCATGCAGGACCTTGCAGGTCAGGTTAAGGAGTTCAGACTATTCTGGGAACAACAGGAAGGTATTGAAGGGTAATTAAGCAGAGAAATGACATGATCTAAGCCACCATATGGATTAAGAAAGACAATTTGAAAGTAATGAACCAGAGGCGAGGCTAATTCAAGACCAGAAAAGGAAGTTATCAAAAATGCAGAAGTCAGAGGAATAAAGCTATCAGGTACGAACTAAACTGTTTTTTAACAGGTTTTGACAGAGAAAGTCAGAGAATGAGCAAAGGAGATAAAAGGAAAAAGATTTGGAAAGAGACACAGCACAAAAAAAGGATGGAAGAGCAGAACAGAGCCCCACAGGGAGGAAAAAAAGGAGTGCCCAGTGGTTATCTCCAGAGCAACCTTGCTTTTAAGGAAGAAACAAAACCAATTAGTTTGTCAAAAGCAAGCCAGTTGTCATCACGAGCCAATTACAGATTTATACCAAGACTACGTTATTGAAGTTAAAAATAGCTTTCTTTACCTAGATCATTCTCTCCATTGGATAGATTGTTCTTTACAAACATACACATATGCACACACATTATACACTATCTAGAAGCCAGCTGGCAAAGTGACTTTAGTTTTATCATATTTAAATAGCTATGACATTTGGTTCTGTTAGGTTTTCTTCTTGTTTCCATTCTATGGGCAGAGGTGGTAGTGGAAGAAGAGACCTTAGATTTATTTAGTCCCTGGATTGAATCCTGACTATCCCCACTTACTAGCTGTGCAGACTTGGGGAAATTAATTAAGCCAGAAAATACAATACAAGTTGGTAAATGCTATAGTAGGATAAGTATAGGCTACTTGAGGGCACACGCCAAGAGAATATTATCTTGTTTAGGACATGCAGGGACATCTACATCTCTCTATGCCTCAATTTTCCCTATCTTAAAAAGAAATAAGACTATCTTCTGTATCAATTAGCTATGGTTGCATAACAAACAACCTCCAAATCTCAGTGGCTTAAAATAACAAACATTTATTAGCTCTAAATTCTTCCCAGGCTCAACTGCTTTTGGCATTGCTCACTCATATGCTTATGGCCAACTGAGGCTTGACTGGGGGCTGGTTTGCTGATCTTGCCTGGGCTCTCACATACCTGGGCTTCAGCTGCAGTGGCTCATCATTGACCCACTACTCACTCATCTTCTGATAAGATAGCCCGGGCTTGACAGAATAACAGCAAGCAAACATATAAAAAAATGCTCATCATCTCTAATCA
>VBSM01001681.1:4976785-4989191 GCA_008086735.1 Cheirogaleus medius
TAACACTGTTTATGCTATCCTGGATTAAGCTTAAGCCCGTTATCCAAAGTGAGGGAACCCAAGATATGGAAAATGGGCTCCACATCTACTCACCATCAAATTGGTACTGACTGATTAAAACTATGGTGCTCAAATGGTGGTAGTGTTCACCAGGGTTTTGGAGGGGGGAGCAAGGCCCACATCATAAGGATGTGGCGAACATTGTCAGGGGGAAGGGCATACCTCTAACCCTTCTTAAGGAGAGGCAAAGTTATACAATGTATCTAAAACGTAAAAAAAAAAAATCTTTTGTCGGATGGAGGGCAGGCGGGAGGGGGGAGGAAGTGTAGAGTTACATAATGTGTGCCGTGTGCGCCACCTGGGGATTGGACTCGCTTGAAGCTCTGGCATGTGTGTGAGGGAGGGGTGGTAGGGGCAACGTATGTAACCCTAACAATATTTGTACCCCCATTATATGATGAAATAAAAGGAAAAAAATAAAAGATAGCCTGGGCTTGTTCTCATGGTGGCTGGGTGGAAGTATGCCAGACTTCTTACAAGTCTAGGCTCAAAACTGGCAGAACAAACATAATTTCTGCTGCATCCTATCGACCAAAGCAAGTCACAAGGCCAGCCCAGATTCAAGAGGGTGGAGAAACAGACTTCCTTACTTGATGAGAAGAGCTGCAAAGGCACATTACAAGGGGCATGGATAGGTGGCCTGGGGGAAGAATAGTAATAATTTGATCAGAACATACTTGGAGGTACCTAAAACGATGCCTTATTCACAGATGATTAATACTTTGTCATTTCTCCCTTTCTGTAAATATTAACAGCAAGACCAGACACATGGTAGATCATCCAGTGCACATTGCGCTAGAAAGAGGTTATAGAAACAGAACAGATAAACTTTTTAATACGTGCCTCAGCATTACTTATGCCTTTTTCAATAGGCAAGTGTTTTTAAAAAAGATTTTTCAAAAGAGCAAAATTACAGGCCTTGCTTTAGGAAAAAGTAGGCAATGTGGTGTCTCTCTTGCTTTTCTTTCTTTTCTCCCCAAGAATACCCTCAGAATGATAGGACTTCACCTTCTCTTCTCTAGAAGAACAATGCGTTATTTTGGTCTGCCTTTGATCACCGGTGATTCACTTTAAAGGCAGCACTGCTGGAAAAACGCAGAAAGAGAGTTGCAATCAGAAAAATGACTATGTAAAATGGCTTCCTCTGACTCTGTCTTTGATTCCTGGGAGTTTTTGAGTCACTTTTTAATTCCTTTGCCTGTTGAGAACCAGCTGGGCTGAGAAGGGTAGGCTTGGTCCTGTTTTTCTGGCAGTCCTTATCAATAATCTCTCTGAGTTTTCCCAGAAGTTAACTGGTGAGTATATTCCTGTGTCATTTGCCAAGGAGACATTTGACTTAAAGATGCCAAGCAAAGTAAGATTATTACTTAAAAAGTAGACAGATAATGGATTAATTGAAATTATCATCCTGGTAATTTTATAGAATGTGTCAAAAACCTAAAAATTATACATAACCTTTGACTTAACTACTCTTTATCCTAAGGAAACAAACAGAAAAGTGTGCTTTTTAAAAATGAAGTTTTAAATTTGTGGTAACTTTAGGTTCATGTAAAAGTTATAAAGATAGCACAGAGAGTTTGCCTATATTTCTCTTCTATTTTCCCATAATTGTAATAGATTACATTACCGTAGAACATTTGTCACAACTAAGAAACCAATGTTGGTATGTTACTACTAAGCAAACTCTAGATTTTATTTGGACTCTACCAATTTTTCCATGAATGTCTTCTTTCTATTCCGGAATCCAATCTGGGGGCTCACATTGCATTTAGTTGTCATGTCTCCTTGGTATTATCTGGTCTCTGGCAGTTTCTGTCTTTCCTTGTTTTTAACGATGTTCACAGTTTTGAGGAGTATTGGTGAGGTACTTTATAGAATACCCCTCAATTTGGGTTTGTTTAATGTTTTTCTCATGATTAAGCTGGGGTTATGAATTTTTGGAAAGAATACCACAGAGGTGCTCTTCTTGGTGTTCTTGTCACACCGTATCAAGGGTATGTGATATAAAAGCAGGCTCAGGGAAGTATTGTGTGCAAGAGAGAAAAACTGGAAACAAATGCTCAGCAACAGGGGATTAGTTTGGCATATATTTTGTTACATCCATATATTTGGATATTTTCTAGACAGTATAAATTATGAAGTAGATTAATATTTATAAACATAAAAAGGCTGATTGCAAAGAAAGATATATAGTAAGATTTCATTTAATAATTTAAAAATATCTATATGTAAGTGTAGTTTAAAAACTCTGCATACTGCCTCACTTCAACATTATGAGGAGGACACTTTCATCCCAGAGCCTGCCCTTGAGTGCCCTGTGGCCTGGCCCACCCCATTAGAGTAGTGTACCTTCCTCCCATAAGTGCCAATGTCCTTGGCCATACAGAGGTTGACCCTATGACCCAGGAAGTTTCTTCTTCCTGGGGCAAACTGCACACACCAGAAAATTAATACCTCCCATCAGAAGGAATACATGTTTTTCACAACCCCATTAAAAAATGGGCAAAAGATATGAACAGAAGCTTTTGAAAAGAAGATAGACAAACGACCAACAAATGAATGAAGAAATGCTCCACATCACTAATCCTCAGGGAAATGCAAATTAAAACCACATGAGATGCCACCTTACCCCTATCAGAGTGGCCATGATTAAAAGTCAAAAAACAATAGATGCTGGTGTAGATGCCAAGAGAAAGGATGTATATACACTATTGGTGGGACTGCAAATTAGTACAACCTCTATGGAAAACAATATGGAAATTCCTCATAGAAATAAATGTAGGCTTACCATTTGAACCAGCAATCCCAGTACTGGGTATCTACCCAAAGGAAAATGAGTAATTTTATCAAAAAGACACCTGTACTCAAATGTTTATTGCAGCACAATTCACAGTCACAAAGATGTAGAATCAACCTAAGTGGCATCAATTCATGAGTGGATAAAGAAAATGTGATGTATGTGTATGTGTGTGTGTATATATACATATGTTCATATATGGTGTATATATACACATATATGTATATATACACGTATACATATACACACACACCATAGAGTACTACTCAGCCATAAAAAGGAATGAAATATTGTCTTTTGCAGGAACTTGGATGGAACTGGAGACCACTATCCTAAGTGATGTGTCTCAGGAATGGAAAAACAAACACCACACATACTCTCTAATAATTGGAAGCTAATCAATGGGCACAGAGAGATGTAAAGATCATTAGAAATGAAGAAGGGGGAGGGGATGGGAAGGGAGGGGTGAAAACCTACCTATTGGGTACAATGAACACTACTCAGTTGATGGGCACACTAAAATCCCTGACTTAAGCATTATAAAAGGTATCCATGTAACAAAAACATTTGTACCCCCCTAATATTTTAAAATAAAACAATTAAAATAAAAAATAGGAGTACATGTTTTTCAAAGGCATGTTCTACCCAATGGGACTAATGATATCTTCTAAATTTATTGCAAGGAATAAACAAGATAACATATAACTAAATAACATACATGAAAGTATTTTTCCCAAAAGGTAACTATAGCTGCTGGCCAAACCTGAGGAATCATATGGGGAAGTGGTAGGAAGAGTGGGTCATATGTGGAGGGGATTCTGTTGAGACAAATCCTGTTGTTCTTCCTCTAAATCTCCTCCTTTAAGTCTCATATGGACTCACTCTTCCAGAATAACCCTCTGCATGCTGGTTGCCTGGGCTCACAGCCCAGAGGCTTTCCTTTCAACTGATGTCGTTGGGAACTGATCTTGTCTCTGGTCTACTAATGGAAGTAAATTCTCAACCAGAGGGCTCCTGTGAGTTACCCTTCTAGGGTTCATTTTCTGTGCTATGTCTTGCACTGGACAATAGTCTCCTGAAGAACATGAGCAATATTTTGTCAGCCCCAGTACCTTGGGTGGTGTTTGGAACAGACTAGATGCTCAAAATGTGTTTCATTAATGAAATTAACAAGACATATTGAAGCCTCCCCACATCCTTCCTTCTTCTTTTCCCCTTTAAGGAGTTTGGTGTGGTGTAATTGCCTCATCCTCTCTTGTCCAAACTGTTAAAACTGATCATTAAGAACTTTTCTCACCTATGAGCCTTTGTACTTGCTGTTCCCCGTGCCTGCAGTGTTCTTCCCCCTGGTCTTTGTATACTGGCTCTTCCTCATCTTTTAGTTCTCAGCTCAAATGCTCTCTCCTTACAGAGGCCTTTTGACTTTTCTGTCTAAAGAGGCATTTCCTAGTTACTTTCTATCTCATCACCTTTTCTATTTCCTTCACAGGATTTATTATGATTTATAGATATTCTTTCTTTTTCGTTCTCTCTCTCATTCCCACCTCTCCATGATTCCCAATCTCTTTGTCTCTCTTTCTTTGTTCATTTTCTGTCTCTCTGACTCAACTGATAACGTCTGTCTGGTCCATCATTGTATCTCTAACACCAGAGCAGTGCTCAATAAATAGCTATTGAATGAATTCAGTGAAGAGACACCTTACTCATTTCCCTAACTCTATTTTCCCTCTCCAGCTTTCCCCCAATTTAACACTAACATCTGATAATCACACTACCTGTTCAAAATTCTTCAATGTCTTCCCACGACCTCGTGATGTTCCCAGATGTTTAGATTTCACAGAAAAAAAATCTCAAAACACATTTCTTGGGTTATCCTTGGCTCATAGTACTTTTATTTTACCGAGTAAGGATGTTTTAAAAAATGACAAAACCTCATGAGAAATTAATGATAAGAATGCAGTGACTAATATTAACATGAAAATATGAAGAAAGAGATAATCTCAAAAAATTAACTTAGCTATATAAAATACTCCCAGGTTTTCTCATTTCACCATGGATTAAGGAAAATTTTGGATCCTCACTCAGTATTTAGGAATAAGTGACTCATGGAATAAAATGAAATCTCAAAAAGTCGTACAAGGTCCTCCTTGTACTTATGTCCCACCCTGCTTGATTGCCTCAGTCTTGTTCCTTTTTGTCTTGTCTTTTATGCCCCAGATTTAGTGAATTATTCAATTACTTGAGGTTCCCTTATTGTACCATGCCTGCTCTTGACTTGGCCTTTTGTCTATGCTGTCTTATTGGCTGGAAAGCCTTTTGCTCTAACATGCTGGTTAATTTCTACAGGCTTTAGCTCCTGCATTACCTGTTTTCCCAGGTCTATCCTGACTCTTCTGGACACATGTAGGTCTTCTTCCACCTCATTTCCACTGGCTCATGGATATATCCCATTTCTGTGATAGCCATATTGGGTTGAAGTTGTTTGTTTCTTGTCCCCTAATTAGACATAAATGCACCGAAAGAAGAGACTGTGTCTTTTCATTTCATTGCCTTGCAATGTGCTAGATGTTGGACATTGTTCTGGTCTAAATGTGTCCCCCAGAATTCATGTTGAAATTTAATCCCCAAAGCAATAGTATTAACAGGTGGAGCCTTTAGCGGGTGATTAGGTCAAGAGGGCTTCTCCCTTGTTAATGGGATTAAGGCCTTTATGAAAGAGGCTTCACACAGAGTTCAGCCCTTTTTGCCCTTCCTCCCCTTCCACCATGTGAGGACACAGTGTCAGTCCCCTCCGGAAGCCACAAAAACAAGGTGCCATCTTGGAAGCAGAGAGACTGGGATCTCATCAGACACTGAACCTGCTGGTGCCTTGATCTTGGACTTCCCAGTTTCCTGAACTGTGAGAAATAAATTCCTATTGTTTATAAATTACCCAGACTATGGTATCTTGTTATAGCAGAACAAATGAACTATGATAGATAATAATCAGGAAAGAGTGTGGAAAAGAATTATAGATTGTCTGGTTTTCTCTCTGCCACCTTAGGTGGCTGAGGCAACAGAATAGGGCTCAGAGTGCCTCCTGCTCCAGGTGAAGTTCAAGGGGAGAAAGAGGAGAAAATGGAATCAAAGGAGTCTTCTGACTGACCCTTTTCCTTTAAGCTTTCTAGAGAAGGACTCTGTTTTGTTATTCTTCTTGCTGGTAGACTGATACTCTTGAGATGGCCAGTTTTAGAAGAAAGGTTGTTATAGGAATCTGCACTTGCACTGAAGGAGCACAATGAGGCCTTGGGACTCAGTTGACTAATGAAAGAGACCAGGTGAAATTTGGATTGAATCTCCAACACTATTAAGAGGTATAGCAGTGCACACTGCACCCATTAGTTGTGAATATACCCAACTCCTCCTTTTCCCCACCTGTCCTACACTCAATGAATGTTACTTATGTGCTCTTATATGCACATAAGTGTTGATCAATTAGTACCAATTTGATGGTGAGTACATGTGGCGCTTGTTTTTCCATTCTTGTGATACTTCGCTTAGAAGAATGGACTCCAGCTCTATCCAGGATAATACAAGAGGTGATAGTTCACCATTGTTTTTTGTGGCTGAGTGGTACTCCATGGTATACAAATACCATGTCTTATTAATCCACTCATGCATTGATGGGCACTTGGGTTGTTTCCATATCTTTGCAATTGTGAATTGTGCTGTTATAAATATTCGAGTGCAGATGTCTTTAAGGGCACACTTGTAGGTCTGACTTGGTCGGTGCAAAGACAATGTAAGTAACCTAAACATTTGTACTCCTGTAATATTCTGAAATAATAAAAAAAAAGGTATACATTTGCCCGAAATGTTTTCGTTTCATATACTTGTCATATACTTTTGATATACTGAGAGCTTCAGAAATAGGTAGCTAGATAGGATTGAATGCTTGTAGGAATGACAGTGTAGTGGTTTTAAAACATGTCTGCAAATCATTTGATACTTCTCTTACCAAGGGGTGGGTCTATGTCTCTTTCCCTGGAATCTGGGATGATCTTAGAAACTGGTTGATGTCTAAATAATAACTTAACCATTTTTTGGAAAAAGAAGTTATAAAATATATTTCTTGCTTTCTTAAAAAATAAAATTCAGAATACACTTGAACTTCTTTGTAACAATTCAAGTCACCGTAAACATCACTTACTTTGCCCTCTGTGATACTGCTCTGTGTTTTCCACACTACCAATTCTGCTTTTTTGCAGAATGTGATTTTAAAATCTGTAATGGTGTTGCTTTCCTCTCATATGCTCTTTAAGTTCTATATGTTTCCTTTACATGATTTTCTTATTCTCTTAGACTTCTCTCAGGAATTAGAATAAAGTTCTAAACAAACTTTTGAGGTAACTTTTCTCCTATGTCCTTCAAAAGAAGAAACTAATTTGGGTTTACATTTAAATCTATTTCTCCAATTTTCACATTTTGTATCATCCAAGTTGTTTTCTACTTCTATTCCAGACCATAGTAAAGTTGTCATCTGACCAGTTTGTATGAAAATAGAGAATAACTCCCATCCAAACTCCTTGTCTTTGGAAGTAAGAAAAGCTCTGAGGGTCTCAAAAGTTGCCAGAGGAAAGCTAAATTTTATGATGATTCAGAGTATTCCCAAGCTTATAAAGATGAACATAAATATCATCAGTCTTTTCTATGGTAGAAAAGAATGAAGCATATAAAAAAAAAGTGATAGAGTTGATAGAATGAGAACCTTGAAATAAGCAAGTATGGGCCAGAATCTGACAACATTCATCCTTGGAATTTCATTATGAAGTCGTGGCAAGGGCCAAGCAGACCTGGATTTGAAACTCATCTCTTCAACTAACTGGCTATGTAGATTTTGACAAGACACTTAATTTCTCTGAGCCCCTGTTATCTGCAAAGAAAGGAAGATATGAGTACTTACCTTATTGGATTGTCATGAGAATTAAATATGATAATGTTGTCAAATCATTCAGTCAGGTTTCTAGCACATGGTATGGGATCAAATATTATTTTACTTTTATCTCAATACTCACCAACCTCTTTTCCAGGAAAATGCAAAGCTGTTTTTCAGCCAAACTATAAAATAGGGGATAGTCATTTGGGCATACTTAATGCCCATCTACCTCTCTCTGGGCCATTTAACACTTTGAAATGAATGATGAATAATTATCACTTTGTGGTTTATACATTGTTTTGTTTCTTTTAGCCAGAATCTTGTTCTCAACTATAACCAAAGTAAAGGGAACTGGAAAGATACATGTTTATACAAAACCATTAATAGAAAGTTGTTCAGGTAACTTTCTGAGGGTACATCAGTTAGAAATAATATTTGGCTGTTAGTAATGAAAAGCTCAAAATAGAGGCTTGAATCAACTGAAGGTTTTATTTTTCTCATAATAAAACTGACAATAATGTGGTTGCCTTTATGATATCAAAGAACCAGGTCCCTTTTATCTTTCTGCTTACCCTGCCCTGGCAAATGCTTGCTGCTTCATGGTCACATGATGGCTGACCCACCTTAACCTTCAGGCAGAAAGAAGGGAAGAGATAAAGGGATAAAGCTACATTCCAGCTGAGTCAGTATCTCCTTCCCTTTTAAGACTCTCATGGAAACTTTCCTGTAATTTCCACTAACATCTCAATGGCTAGACCAGAGCTGTAAAACAGAACTTTCTGCAATGATGGAAATATTCCTTATCTGAACTATCCCAGATGTTAGCTACTAACCACTTATTCAGCATGTAAAATGTGGCTAATGGAACTGAGAAAATGAACTTTTAATTTTACTTAATTTTAATAAGTTTAAATTTATATAGATACATGTATCTATCCTGTGGCTACCACATTGAACTGTGCAGGGCTAGACCTTAGTCACATGACTACCTCATCTGCAAGAAAGTCTGGAAAATGTAGGTTTGAAGCTGAGCACATCTCTCACATTCACAATTGTGGTTTTCTTATTAAGGAAAACAAAGAAACAAAAATGAAAATATGCTGGGAAAATAGCAGTCTCTGCAACAGAGGGATAGCTGCATATTAACATTTCTTAAGCCCAGAGAAATGGAGTTCTAATGGGTTTATCACAGCATGAGGAATGGTTTGTCTGGGAAGATATTAAGTAGCTGAAAAGCAGAATCTTGAAGCTGGAGTTCAATTCAAATGCTTTCTTTTTACAACCAAGAAACTGAGGCTCAGAGGGATGACTAAGAGGCCTTATTAATAGATAAATGGGATTATCTGCTGTGAAATAATATAGACCTGATTTAGTGGTCTTTATAATATCACTTATGGTGAAATGTAAAATCTCAGAAAAAAAAAAATTCCCTGTGCTTATGGTTTTTAAATTACAGGAGAGAAAAGCTGGAGATATTTTGATGCCACCTATTGGTAGACGAAAGTATAAGGTGTTCTTTCATAGCATAGCTTGTTACTTAGTGGTAGAGGCACCACAGCTTATACAGGGTTTCCATATAAAAGAATGACAGTGGAAGATATAATCCCAGCATCAGCTTGCAACATGTGTATTCGTTCTCCTTTGACTCTTAGCATCTTACAAATGATTGCTTAGAGTGTTCCTCTCTGCTTTCCAGTAATACAACCTACCTCAGGCATATATAGAAACTCCAGAGGAAGACATATTAGTCAATTCTCATAAGCACCTGAAAGAGAAAAAAAAAGAACAAAATTTGTGAGCTATAAATAACCCTGGGGTGAAATTCAAGGTTCTTATTTGATCCACAGTCTCAAAAATAAATCCTGTTATTTACAGCAGTCCTCTTGACTAGTTGAGTATGTATCCATCCTACAGCTCAAAAGAAAAAAAAAAACCACAAAAAACAGAAATTCGGTTTCAAAACAAAATGCTCACCCTGACTCATTCAGGGAAGGATCCAAGGTTTTTGATGCAGGGCACTGACTGTCTGCCTGTTGTTCCCCTTCATCATCTGCTACCCTTAAAAAATGGTATCAACTGCATTGGTAAGAATCCACATTTCTTTCCTTTTGTTCCCTGGCTCCATTCCAGCATTTCGCTCGTCACAGTGATGGGTGAGATGCCTTTCATATTGGCATAAGACACGGAACGGATGCCTCCCCTTATGTTATCAAACAGAGACTCGGCGAGTGAATCTACCCAGAGCTGGAGCTTCCTTTGCAGCTTGGGAACACCAGTGCCACCGTTCTTCTGGGGCTTGGCTTTAGATAATTTTGATCATGACTGTAGAACCCAGCAGCTCAGAATCCATGAAAAGGAGAGTTGGGAGGAGGTAAGTGGTACAGACAAGGAAATTTTGATGTTACAATTGTTGAGGGACTCTGACTGGTGGGCAACTTGCTGTGGGGGCAGGGATTGAAAACATAGTTTACTAGCTGGTTATAATCTTCATTTATACAGATGAGCTGTTGGTTTCATATGAAGGCTGGGAGTAAATTCTGCTTTATGTGCCCTGCAAAGAGCCTCTTTGAATTTACCTTCAGTGTCATGCCTTGAGAAAAAAATTCCAAGTTTCTGGCAAAAAGCTGCACATGTGTTCCTCATACTGGCATACAGGCAACTGTTTGTTTCTAATTAGGGAGCTGAAGCCTGCTGGCAGAAGAAATCATATTTGTCATAAGTTGTAGCATTGTGTTTAGTTTGTGTGTCTATATTTTTAACATGGAGGGCCAAAGATAACCGTACTGGTGTTTCCCCCTAACCCATGGATTTTGACTCTATAACTTCTGCTCTATGGTCCATGTATTAATCCTTTCTCAGTTTCCCCTTCAGAGCCTGCTTCAATTAACACTCCATGTTCTCCCATTAACTAGTTGTGTTCCTTGCTCTGGTCATTGCAACCACCCAAACCCCAGGTTTTTTGTAGATGCAATAAAACTTATTAAGGCACATTGTTGTAAAAATTAAATGGGATGGTAAATAGAGTGCCTAACAGATTGCCTGAAAATAGTACATGCTCAGGACATCTTAATTCCTTTTCTCTCACCTATAAAATAAGAGGCTTATGTTAAATGATCCATAAGATATTTAAATTATTGTTAGTTTAACAAATGTTTATTGACTATCTGCTAAGTGACAGATGCCTTTCTAGGCATTGGGATTATAATCATGACCAAGACAACAAACCAGTAATATCATCTACCTTCATGAAACTTAAATTTTAGAGAACACAATCAACATGCAGGGAAATGTATAATGACTTTTCTCTTTTTTTCCTCCTTTATCTTTGCAAGCTCAATCCAACTCAACCCTTAAGTTTATCTCTGAGACTAATTCTTAAGAAAACTTGGAAGGGATATTTTTTGACTTAATATTTTTGTATTTAGTAAACATGTGCTGGTTTTGCCTGCCCTACATTCATCCCCCATTTCCTGGTAGGAGGACCTTGAATATCCTTTGGAAAACCATCCCTGGCCTCACTCTCAGCTTGTGTGGATCAGGTGGGGCTCCATCCTGGCTCCAGGAGTGCTGCAGAGCACGTTGTGTACTCCCAGACACTCTGGAAGGACTGGCCCATTGATGTAATGCCATATGCCAAGGCCACAATGATTGGCTTGTGCATAACCACATGACTCAAGTTTTTCCAATCAAAGCAAATCCAAGGACTTATGTGGGAGTTTCAGTGTATAGGCAAGCTCCCTCAGATCCTTTCTAGAGTCTGTGTATACTGTTGTTCTATTTCAGAAGGGCTTGAGAGGTGACTGGAGGGAAGAAAATATTATTTTTATTCTTTCTGAGGGTTGTTTCTCTGCTTCTCAAAGATCTTCCTAATAGCGTCCACAGAATTGTTAATGGGGCTCCTGCTCCTTGTCCTATTATTTCTCCTTTTTTTGACCTTTGAAATTGGGAACTCTGCAGTTGGTGAAAAGCTTTTGGCTGATGACCCCTCAACCTGAAGTGAAGCCTTGTCAAACAGTGACTTAACAGGGTGGGAAGGAAAACCCTCCCATCTCCCTGTATCCTTGTTCGTGTTAGATTATAACACCCTCTATGCCATCCCAGTGTCATAAAAAGGCTTTTATGCACTTTATGGATTCTGAAGTCCAATTTGTGAGCCTGACAATACCTCTGTGTTTAGATAATTTAGTTGTCTACTTTACCTATGGTAGCAGAAACAAGCAGAAACAATGCACAGTGTGTTTCTTCATTTGTCTGAATTTCAATAAGTTTGGAACAGGAAAGCCATTCTGTCTTTCGGAAGTGATTTATAACATGTGGCAGTAGTTACCCCTTATATAAGACAGCATGTTTATGTCGATTTTAAACATAAGCACTCTCTAAGCATTTCCTTATCTTATTTGGGAGGTGGATATACTCAGGAAGACATTATGAGATAAAGAAAACACTCTTTGTCCGTTCATTTACTCATGCATTTATTTACTAAAATAAAAAATAAAAAAATTACCGGGCTCCTGCCATGCACCAGGCACTGTTTTAGACACTGAGGATACAGAACTTAGGAATACTTTCACCATTTCTGGTGACAGTTGAGAATTCATCCAAGAAGTTTTCTTGAATGTGTGCAAAAAAAAAAA
>VBSM01001681.1:4989291-4999587 GCA_008086735.1 Cheirogaleus medius
GAAGCGGGGGTGGGGTTGCTGTTTTAGAAATCGGGGAGGGGGAGGGTAAAAGAGTCCTTGCCGAAGTTGCAGCTTCCTCTCTGACAGTGAGAAAGCTGTGGGACATTGTAGTGGCATCCAATGGCTTGACTTAGCTGTGGTTGGATTCAGCCTCTCAACCTTCTCTCCCACCCTCCTTACAATGAGGTTCCAGTAATATTTAGTTGTGTCCAGGGCTCTCTGGCTTAAAACTAATCAATAGGCTTGCAAGTGCCTTGATGCAGTTGAGTCCCTCGGCGCTTCTTCCTCCCTGTTAAATAAAACAGCCAGAGGGAAAGGGGCACGGAGGGGGCGCCGGGACTGGAGGGGTCACTGAAGCCAAGCCACAGCTGATTAAAGAGCACCGACGCGCAAGGATTGCTAGGACTGAATGGAGGGGAGGCAAATAGCAGGTGGCCGGTGCCAAGTCAAGTGAATGTTGATTACCATTCGGTGGGGAGCAGGCTGACCCTGATGAATACCCGTAGAAAAATGCAGTCCTTCTTACTCGTGAAGTAGGTGGGCTTTAAGCCTCCATTTCCCATTCTACCGTCCAGATCCGACCACGCCCCCGGGTGGCCTTGCAGGACTGGCTTCCAGTCCCAGAACGTGCCAGGCTCCAGGAAAAATCACAAGCTGCAGAGATGATGCCCGGGACAGGAACTTATGAAGGGCTTAACGTGTGGATTTGGGAGGTGCAGGGAGGGAAGATGAGTAGTGGGGGTGGGTTGGGCAAGGGAGAGTGCCCTGGGAAAAGTTTGCAAGAGAAATATGAGAGAACCGCCCCGCTCCGTTTCCGTAGGATATCAGTGTCTTTTGGAAAGAGATACCTCAGCACCTTTACACTCTGTGTTCCAAACTGTGTAAAACCAACTGTTCATCCTCTTGCTGCTTTGCCAGGGATTTTAAAAGCACTATTCTGGTTTTTCTTGGCTCAACTTGGTTTTCTGTTTCCTGAACAGCATTTTTGAGCTGTTCAAGGTACTTTAACATGTTCTCCTTAAACTGAATCTAAACCCTGCTCTTACTTAAAAAAAAAAAGAAAGAAAGAAAGAAAAGAAAAACTGAATCTAAACCCTGCTCTTACTTAAAAAAAAAGAAAGAAAGAATGGAAAAGAAAAAGAAAAGCAAAACCAAAAACAAACTCAGAACGACTTTAACTTCAAATAAAGTATTCTTTTCTCCCTACTCCTCTCCTCTACTCCCTTTTAAACAATTTCTATTCTCAAAGGTGTTTGTGTTTTATTTTTTGCTGTATATCAAAACAAACTAAAAAAACAAAAACAAAATAAGATTCCCTAAACTTTCCTAGAACATAGGTGTTTTGAATTTATGCCAATGTTTTGTGGTTAGTATACACTGGTTAAACCACTTGGTGTATCCTTCCAAAAGCTAGGGGCAAGCCAGGGCAAATATCTTTATTTTATTTGATGCCCTTTAAGTTTAGGAAAGTCTCATTTCTTTTTATTAACCAGAAGATAAGACAGAGCTCAGCATGGCTGTGACTGTGATTAGGTAACTTCTGATATTTTCATTTCCCTTACTGAGCTGCTGCTTCTAGGTTGAACTCATTTTTTATTTTTCTGACCATTTTTAAAGAGAGAGGGACAAAGTCACCCTAGCAGACCATGGCTCTGAGCTCAGAGTAGGACAAAGGTTCTTACATGTAGAGAGGTGGATAAAAATAGAGGGAGGGTCAGAAAATACAGCTAAGACACCTGTGTTAATAATTCACACTAATAAAGGCCAAAATTTTCTCATTTATCTCTGAAGGGAAGATTCCGATGGTTTCACAGGATCAAATTCAAACCATATCAGAACTAGGTGATTCCCTGTGAGTGTTACATAAAAGGATATATTGGTCCATAGCAGCAGTGGAAGTTTTGAATGGCTGGGTGAGAAGAGCTTGCCTGTAATGGAACCAAAGGTTTACTTACGTGCTATCATGTGAAAACTCCCATGGCCATCAAACCTATGCCTTTCCTGTGAGTGGTCAGCCTCATTTTTATTCTTTCAGACACAGGCCCAGTATATTTGAGTGAGAGCAGGCAGGCACAGAGGGGCTATGGTGAGTTTCCCAGCATTAGATAACCACTTTACTAGAATTTCTAAATATTTCTTTAAAAATAATTGCTCTAAGGTTTGTGAGTTGTTTCTTTATTGTTAAAAAGACTTTCAAAGACTTCCTGTTAGTCTCTAGTAGCAACATGGTATTTTGCTTGTATTATTGGGTTGTCTTGAGGGGACTGCTTTTAGAGGTTTTATTTGAAAGGTCTTTGTTCTAAAGTATTTCTTGATCTACATGTAGATTTCTGATTAAAACACCTCATATCAGTTAGTAGGAAGCAAAGATATTATCTGTTTACAGAGAAGTTGTATATCGTATTCAAAAAAAATAGAAGAAAGCTTTGATTCTTTTCATCATCAGATGGGATTTGAGTCCATTATCATGACTGAAAACCTTAAGCTTATACTGACTATAAGAAATAATCACAGAGGAAAAAATATGTTCATGGTGGAATCTTTATTCTCATCTGCATTTGAATCTTTTCTAACTGAACTGAATGCATCGATAAGGTTTGCACCAGTCCTTCCTCTGTCTTCACTTTGAAAACTCCCTGAAATATAACATCCTGGACCATCATGGCCACTTTTATCCGCACGAATAAAGAATTTTTCCATTTAGAGGTAACATGTTGGAAGTAAGCAGTCAATGTTGTGTGTAATCAATGCCCTACACTTTCAGAGGAGTCTGAATTCAGAACAAAGAAAGAGAAGAGTATTCTGGTGATATCAACCTGGGTGATTGAGTACAAGTCTCTAGACTAGTGTGGGAAAAAAACTTCTCATGAGTCTTTGCATTTTTTAATCAGAGATGTGAAAAGTATATCTGTATTCTATGTGTTTTGAAAGGAAAAGGGCTAAATTTGTTTTCTATATTTGTTCTCTCCATTTTTGTCTTGTTAATATTTTAAAACAAAGCAAAAACTCCTGTGGATCTATGCAGTAACCCAAAGTCATATTTCCTTGGCAACAGTAGCCAGTTCACTGGAGTTACAAAATATCAGGACAGAAAATTTTAAATGCATTCCAAATAAAATGTCACATGGTTCAAGACCATTCTTTGGTACATTAAAACTGACCTCCCAGCATATAATAATAGAGTTGCCTTTCTCCTGATTGAATGTAGATGGTAAAGAACAGTGTACAGATTTTAATTCTTTTTAGCATGTCCTCCAAAATTTTACAATGCTTTCTTTTGAGGGAAGCATGTTATGAAAATAATCTAGGCTGGGGTTACAGATCCATTCTTTGGGTGAGGTATTTATGTGAATATTGATGGTAAGTCCAAAATTGAGCTCAATAAATGGGTCAGGTAGGATGCATTATGTTTTCTATGCTATTTGAAATAGATAATCTATAGTAAGGCTTTAATTAGCATTAAACTAAATCAGTGAATATCTGCTAAAACTTGTGAATGCTTAATAAAAACATAGTAGTACCTACATATCCTTTCAGTCTTTTTTGTATTAGAAATCTCAGTTATGTGGGAGCTTTCTGTTTGCTCTGTGAACTAGTAAACATATATGATATATACTATATATTTTTCCCTAAATTGGCACATCCTGAGAAGCCCTTTATTTGTCTGCTGTGTTCTTTGGAAAGCCTCTTGAGAACCACTAGCTTTTAGCTCAGTAAATATTAGAGGCCTAAAGGCAAGTCTTGAAAAGAAGAAAACGATAAGGATGCCTTCTTTGGGAAGGTTTATTCTAGTCCTATGACTTTAGTACACTCCACAGGGTTGCGGAGCCCATTGAAGCTGATCTGTGATGGGCTCTTCTCCAAACTGTGAACAGCAACTTTATCACTTTGAATCTATGACTCTTGGAAGTGCAAGAGAGCTTGAGGATAATCTATTGATTCTAACTACTTAATTTGACAGATGTGGAAACTAAAACTCAAAGAGATGACTTGCTCAAAATCAGGAGACTTATTCAATAACCTTCTTGCTCACTCCCCTCATAAAGAGACTCAAGTTCCCTGGGTATAATAACTGTAGTGGCGCCAACCTCTGGTGCCATGTGTATCAATAATCTTTATTAGTATGAGTTGGGGATGATGGGGGGGAGTCATCTCCCACCTCCACTGGAATGTTTGGAGGAGCAGGCTTGGGACTTATTACATCACTCTCTCTTGGAGCCAATGCAATATTTACCCAATAGATGTGATTAAATTTGTACAAAATCATTGTCTGCAGCCATCTCTGTTAATGTGCATGTTCTGTGAAGAATGGCTCATGCATAGTCTTAGCTTCCTATTTTAAATGTCACTATTGAGTCAATAAACAAAGAGATTTTATGAGTGTTTACAGTTCCAGGAACTCACAAGGGAATCCTTTGTTCTGTTTTAAATTAAAGCTCCATTTAAAAAGGACAAACTTTCCTAAATGTTGCTTTTACATCTCTGGCTCAGAATATAATACTTCTAATTTCGTTTTTCTTATTACTTACAATACTAGAGAAATTTCTCCTTGGAAACATCAGGGGAAAATACACTATTTCAGGTTAACCCTAGAATCCTTCTTAGGTGTAAGAGGTATTATTGACCGAAAGAACTTCTTCCTTATCCAAGAGATCTCAAACCCCTGTAGGGCAATTTGTTTTGCCTCCAGGGAGAAGAGGAACAAAATTAGGCCGGCAGGGGTCCAAGGCGGGGCAAGCCCGAGGGTGAGTCTGGAAGGACTGGCGAGAGAGAGAGTTGGCGTTAGAATGGACAGCCGCTAGAGGGCGCCGGAGCACCGGCGGAGCTCACCTCCGGGGACCGTGAGCCGGGCTTCCAGGCTAAGGGATGGGGTTTGTGGAACCCCAGGCATTGATTGCCCAGGTACGAGGTATTTGGTCTTCCCAGGCGCATCTGACCCTGTAGCCCAGATTGTCTTGCTGCAAAGAGGGGACAAAACGTTTCGCCCTCAGCATCTGGTGAGGCTCTTCTAGTGCCTAGGTAGGTTGCTCGGTGTCTGGGCAGCCAGAAGCCCGCCAGACAGGCCTGCTTGGGGTCTGAGTGCCCCTGGTTTCTTTACGCTCGGGTCTGCTATCAGGACTCTCGTCCGGAAATGCCTGGTTTGAATCTTGGGCGTACAGTTTTAAAGCTACAGGTCTTTTGGGGAATCACTTTACCCGAGTGAGTGTTAGCATCTGAAAACGGTGCTAATCATGGTTGTGCACGTGAAGTGTTTAAAGGTGTCTGGCATTTTAGTGCTAGTTCCTGTGTCCTTTCACTCGGGAGTTCTCCCCAAAACTTCATTCTTTCCTTTCTATCTGGGCCTCTTCCCCGTCTCCTCACCCCTTTTCCCTCAGCAGAAGGGTCTCATTTATCCATCTGTTGAATAATAATTGGCCATAGTGTTTATGCCAAAAAGCGATGTTAAAAAGCTATGTTAGGCACTGGGGATAAATGTGAAGTTCTTATCCTTGAAGTCACAGATTGGAGGGGCAGACAGGCTCGTGGGAAAAAACAAACAAACATTAAAAGCTGCGGTAATATGAGGAGAGAGATGAACGAATGATGCAGGGTACAAGATAAAGGAGCCATTTGCTTGGTCTTAAAGAACAAATGATATGTGCACATATGGAAGTAACATTTCTTGAGCAGGTGGAAGGGGGAGGAGGGGATGGGTAAATTCACACCTAATGGGTGCAGTGTGCACTGTCTGGGGGATGGGCACGTTTGTAAATAGCTCTGGCTCGGGTGGTGCAAAGGCTATGTATGTAACCTAAACGCTTGTACTGCCGTTAATATCCTGAAATAAAAAAAAAAAGCGGTCCTTTACAAGTCCTATTGCATTCAGGTATTTTTTCATCTTCCTGTATTTCAAGGAACCAGGTAATTCTGAGACAGACGGAGGTGAGGTAGCATGTCATTCAGCAGGCACTTTGGTTTATATATTTTTTAACAGTGCTAATAAAGATTCATAAATCAGCTTGTACCACTTCCCTTTATGTATTAATTGTGTCAATATCATAATAAGATCAATGCCTAAATGATTGGCTTAATCCATTTAAATGGGAAAATGATTTTGAAGGGACTGTAGTAGAAATACAATAACCACCACCAAAACCCCTTACCACTAAATGATGGGTCTGAAACAAACTAAATAAGAGTTCTGTTTTTAAAATATCGAAAGGTGTATTTAATACAAATATCAATAAAAGTGAAAAATAATAAGGGCAGTAGAGTGGCCAAAAGCGATGCTTTATCATTATCATTAAAATGGCCCCAAAGAGCTTTTAATTCGTGAGTAGACACTGGAGTGGCAGGATACCCGATTTGGAACAGTTGACTCAACAGGCAACTTAGAGACAGCAATCCCAGTGAAAAAATGGAAAAGGAAAGGATGTTTGTGCTGACACTGTAATGATGTGAAGCCAGGGATGGGCACCCTGGATCATGTGTGGTGATGTTATCTGGCCAGGTAGACTGCGGAGCTCCTGAGAAGCCATGGTCTGACGCTTTTGCTTGGTGCCCCTTACATTCTAGACTTGGTTGATTGTGAATCATATTTGAAGAAAGGAATAAGAGGAAAAAGATGGAAATAGTTGATTTGTAGGGACAGCTAATAACACTCATCATAGCTCCTGGCCTGATTTAATTTTAAAGAGACAGGAAAGCAAATGCTTCTTACGGAATCAAAGAATGTGAGAGCTGGACAATCCCATAAAATTAGGCACACCCCCTCCCATTGTCTACGTGAGGAAACAGAGGCCCAGCAAGCTGGTTGGTGGTTGAGTTATGGCAAGGATAGAGGCTTCCTCAGTCCTGGTCCTATATTCTTCTCTGGCCGATGCCTCACCTCTTTCTCCTCTCCACTGTGTGCCTCACGAGGGCAGGACTATCTTTGTTTTGTTCACAGCTGAACCCAAAACAGTACCTAGTAGTTGCTCAGAAAATTTTGGTTGATTAAATGAACTAGGCTGTTTCTTTTTTCCTCACTCTTATTCAGGAAATATGCCAAGAAATCACTGGGTTGCGATGCAGTTTGATAAAGGCAAGTGTTTGTTCAGTTTTATTATGGTAAGGGCTTAAGCTTTGAAAGTAAACAGACTTGGCTCTGCCACTCAATGGCTGTTTGGCTTTGGTCAAATTACTAAACCTCTCTGTGCCTTATTTCCTCATTTGTAAAAATGAGGATAGAACGATGTAAGGTATTAATAGAAGAGGACTTGTCTGCCATAGGTGTGCACTAAGTGTTCGTTTTTCTTACTTTCCCACCCCTGTTCTCTGTTTTTCCTGAGAAGATTTAAAGGGGGATATAATATTTTTTAAAAAGTAACTTCAATTTATTCCAGATAACACACATTTATCTTGCAGAAAAAATAAAATTATTTAATTATATAAGCATAAACACATATACAATCACTAAAAGTGCATATTCTGTGAGTTAGATATTATTAGGCCCACTTTTAAAATAATTTAGTTGATGTCAAAGCACTAGCAACTGGGGAGGAAGAAGAGCCAAATCTAAGGATCCCCCACCCCAATTCCAAGACCAGGGAACTGTTCTCAAATCCATGCTTCATATGATCTTTGTTTCTTAGGTTCAGATCCTCTAAGTTGAAGTTAATGACTTTTGTCATACCCTCTCATGGCTTGGCTGTGTTCTGGCACCTGTAACACAGGTATATGTGGATGTTCCCACTGCCCTAGCAGTTACAAGCTCTTCTGAGCAGCGGCTGTATGCTGCGCATCTTGATATGACTCCAGAAACCCTAGAAACTTTCATTATGTAGGATAATCCCTCTGTCATCTGTGTGCACGTTCATTCCCTTAGCAAATGTCCTGCATCCAGGCCAAGCAAGCATTTAACTTACTCAAAATCTACTCCATACCCTTTCTAATTTGTTAAAAATACTCTTAATATATTTTGATTGTTTGCTATATGTTATATAATCTAAATTAACGTGTGAAGTTGTACAGATATATGACTGCACACAGTTGTATCAATATCTGTAATACAATATATGTTGTACTGAGAAATTTATGGGTTTTCTTGCAAGGATTATTTTGATTATGTGTGCATTTTACCTTATGCATTGACCTTGAATCATAACCCTCACCTCAAATGTACTCCATTATATTTGCAAGACTATACTGTGTGTTGTTCATAGGTAGGTAGGATTGTTTATTGGTGAAGGACACAAATTTTGAGTCAGGCATTCCCAGGTTTGAATCCCAGCTCTTGCTGGGATTAACTTGTTGAAGCTCAGTTTCCACAGATATAAAATGAGAATAATGATCGTGCCTATGCCCTACGATAGCTGTGAAGCTTGCTGACACTTGTAAATTACTCAAATTACAACTATTATTGGCTGGTGACATCTCTCAAAGGTTAGAGGCTTATGAGTAATTAACTACACTAATGGTAGTGGTTTGCTGTGTTGCAGGGGAGTTGTGAAAATTAGGAGTGTGTTTATAAAGGGATTGTAGAAATCAGCTACAAAATGTATGCTTTCCACAGCTACCGACACAACCATTTACCTTCCTTCCCTCCCCTCCCTCTCTCTTTGTTCCCACCCACAAATTTTATTCCCAGCCACCAAAGATGACTCAAGAGACATGCTGGGGTTTCTCTAAGGTAAAACTTCCTCTGTTTCTGATGGTTCCAGCTTTATTTCAAATGCAAAGTATGTTTAGCACTCCCCCCCCACAGTACACAGCCAGAATATATATCAGTCATTCCATCTTGCAAGGCCAGTAACAGACATTTACTGTATTTGACTTTATATATCTCCTACTTTTGTCCAAAAAAGATCTTAAGTGGCCAGAAATAAACAATATACTGGGCACTCTCTCTGCTATGAAAGTCCAAAATGTCACTAGCATAAAATATTCTTTTCTCAGAATCCAGAAACCCATGCATGTTTTCAAGCCACGGTTCTTAAACTTGAGCACCAATCAAAATCTTCTGCAGGGCTTGTAAAAACCCAGAGTGATGGGACCCACCTCTGGAGTTTTTAAATAAGTGAGTCTAGGGTAGGAGTCCAATAATTTGATTTCTAGACATTTTCCAGGTGATCCCAATGCTGTTGGTTTGGAGACCTCACTTTGAGAACCAATGCTTTAAGTGTTTAGACAAGCCATGCATTTTCTCTCCTGTGTAGTACAACTGAGAGCAGCATTAGTGGTAAAGAAAGGATTTTGGTAGTTATTGAGCACCTGTGACATTTACCATGTGCCAGGTACCTTACCCATCACTTTATATATATTATCCTATTTAATCCTCACAACCACCCTGCCAATCAGTTCATGATGATGATGGAGACCCTGTCACGCATCATCCAATGTGTTGTACTAGACTCTGGGAATATGGAATGAACAAGACAGACACAATCCTGACCTTCTAAATATATTTCAGGGAGGAAGACATGCTTAAGTAAATAATTGTAAGGGTGGTTAGCCTGATCCATAGAAAATGGAAGACCAGAGAAGCTAAGTAACTTGGCTACAGTTACACAGCAAGTAGGAGACAGAGGAGTAAAAATGAACTTAAAAACATTTTACTCCAAACTGTACAATCCTTACCCTAAAACAAGATCCTAAAACTTCTGGTGTCAGGGCTCCTTTATACTCTTAAAAAAATTATTGAAGACCCCAGAGAGCTTTTGTTCATGTGTGTTAAATCTATCCATATTTACTGTACTGGAAATTAAAAGAAATTCACCCTTTGAGAACTGCTGTACTAAACCATGCGGCAAATAGTAACGTTGTCCCTAGATTCTGAACCCTAATTTATTTTGATGACTTTTATAGCCATCAAAAATGAGGAACTTCTCCTCCTAAACATTCGGTTTTGTTAAACATGAGGGCCTCTTTTAAGCCTTAGCCCGTAGTTCTAGTAATAGTGATTTCCTAAAGAAAAGGCTGACTTGCTTTGGAATTGTTTTTTAAATTAAATATATATATATATAAAATTTTATAAATTATATATATTTATAATAGTATATAATATAAATTATATATATTTATAATATTATAAATTTATTTAATTTATAAAATTATATACTATTATAAATTATATATATGGGAAATATATATGTCCTGTAATATATATAAGAAAAGCAACAGTTTAAAGTGTCAATCATCGACCAAACTGAAATGTGGCAGCTTTATTATGCATTGAAGGATCTCAATCTTAGCTGAGGACATTTAAAAAGATAACAGCTCATAGGCCGGGCACGGTGGCTCACGCCTGTAATCCTTGCACTCTGGGAGGCCGAGGCG
>VBSM01001681.1:5003036-5035623 GCA_008086735.1 Cheirogaleus medius
AAAAAAAAGCAGAGGGATTGGTTTTTGTTTTGATCTGCTAATCAAAAGCGTAAGTTTGGCTAATGTTACACTTCAGTAAAGTGGCAACATTGAGTCAAGGGAGAGCGTTATGGCAAGTTTTCCTGGAGGCTAAGTTTGCTATTGGTTGCCTTTACCATTCTGTTTCTAAAAGTAAGTGGACAAACCATAAGAATATGATTGTAAATCTTTCCTTATTCCTTATATGTCCCAATAATGTATATCTTCATTCATCAAATTTATTTTTCAGATGTAGTATGTCACAGATTAATGCAATATTGTACCTACTACTTTGAATCAAAGTTATTTAAACTTTTTATCTAAAATAACAGCTGTATGAATATTTCTCCTACTCACCATAGAGGGCTTAGAAGATTTCATGTGCAATCAAGATAAAGTCTTAGAGTAGAAGTTCCTTTTACTAAGAGATGGGACCATTTCTGCAGTTTGCAAATGAAGATGCTAATATTTGGTCTTACAAAATTGGACATAATTTAATACTTGGACACACTTTCTCGCTTGCCTTATTTGTAAATGTTGACGCTGGCATTGAGAATCTCAGAGCTTTTCCTATTTTCTTGTTTCACAACTCCTGAGGAATGTGCAAAAGGAAAGGTAATAAAGGAAAATCTTTTCAAGATAAAACATGATTCATAGAGGTGACAGCCGTGCCATATGTGAACAGTGATTAACAGCTGCAGAGTCTGCAAACGGCTTCTTAAAAATAAAGTGATAAAGCAGATTTTTTCATTATTTCGTGTTTCGGTGCTTGCTCAAGTGCATCGCCCTGGTTTTTCTAGGCTTCGTTTTATTCTGTAGCAATAGAATCACTCTTCGTGTCCCAGCAGTGCTCTATTGGGGCTTGCTTAAATATTTCACATACATCCCTCGTTATTGTTTCAGTGATATTTTCAATTTCATGACAATGATGTGGTATATTAAAACCATAACCTCTTCTAAAACTGCTCATTTTATTCCTGTAGAGCGAGTTTGGGTGGGCAGATGTGAGAGCGTTCTCAAGGCTTACCCATTTAGAGCTGGTTTATTTTAATTTAGAGAGCCACGATGGTGGTAGGAATGTGCTTAATGAAGTGTTACAAGTTTAAATGGCTTTCCCCAGCAGACACAGGCTGTACGGCTGGTGGGTGCAGATAGACAGACAGACAGAAATAAGGGATGCTAGGGGAAGAAAGTCTCTACTTCAAAATTAGTTGTCCTATTAACAAAATAAATTAATTCTAGAAAATGTATTTTCATGAAATTCAGTTGTGTTTAACAAACTAACCAATCACTCTTTTCCTGATTAGTAAGCACTTGACAATTTGCTTTGCTTCTCCTCAGGGTACAGGGTGGTAGTTCTAAAATCTTGTTAGATCACAATTCCCTAGGAGAATCTTCTGAAAACTATGGGCTCTCTCACCTGAAAATCAAACACACACACACAGGTCTGCATCCAATTTCAGGGATTTATGGACCCCCTGAAGCAGAGACCTTCTTCTTTTCCCGTAAAGAACTCCTTCATTGTCTCATCAATAGACATGTTCTCCGTGACAAACTTAAAAAAAAAAAAATACGTACATTAACATTCACGATGTAGTGGCATGTCTGGTAGAGAGAAAAGGGGACAGACAGTAGGGGTGGGGATGTCTTTTTGAGGGTTACCAAAAATAGCTGTGCATTTGCCAGGATTTGGTCACCCCACCTTCCTGTGTTGTCTGGAACTCTGAGTTGAGCGTCTGGGTCTTTAGGGGTGGGTGGAGGATGGGGAGCACCTCAGGGAGTTGGCAGGGAGAGAGGCATTGGCTGTGTGCCAGTGAGTATCCTCAAAGGCACTCTGCTGGCCCCCATCCCTTGGAGCCTCTGAGCCCTGGTACCCTGATGGGCTGCCCAGGAAGCAGTGGGCTGAGTGTGTCATGTGATGCCTTGGCACTAATAAGAAGAGAAGGCCTCCCACTGCAACTCCTGGTGGAGGGCCAGTGGCACCCCAGACTTTTGCCCAAACGTCCTCCAGAGCTCCACACCCTGAGTCATGAAACAGCTTTTCTGGGGCTGACTTCTGCAGATTGGTGGTGCTGTACTGGCAGGAGATGGTAGGCGCTGGCCAGTGAGGCACCAGATCGGCATCGAAAGTGGTGCACACACAGCTGTGTGCAGGTGGGTCAGTGAGCCCGGAACTAGGTGCTAGCTGCACTGGAAGGCACCAAGAGCTATTCTGGAAATAGAAGGGGAACAAGTATAAAAATGGAAGATCCAGAAGCACAAGGGTAAGACGTGTCCTCCATTCCGTCATTTCCCCCTTTTTCATCATCCCTCTTCTTTCCATCCTTCCCCTATGCTTTTTTCCCTTTCCTCCCATTTTTCTTTCTCTTCTTCCTTTTTCCCATTCTCCTCTCCTCCCTCCCTCATTTTCCTCCTTCTAATCATTTCCTTTAGTCTTTTCTTCCTTTCTTTCATCCATTCTTTCTTTCCTTACCTCCTTTCTTCAATTCAACAGACATACTTAGTTGTCTACCAGGTACTGTTTGTTCTTAGCTTGCATGGGATTTTGATTCCTTCTCCTTCACAACGGGTCTGCCTTCATGCTACTGAGGGCAATTTTTGTCCTGTGTTACATTTCCCCAATGCCTTCTTCCTTCCTTACCTGTCTTACTTAATCAAGTAATCAGTCAGCATGTATCGAACACCTACCATGTACAACTTACTGTCTTAAAGAGAAGAGATAAAATGATGAACTTCACTCTGAAGAAGGTTAAAATTATATTTAGGAATTGAGGTACACATATGTGAAAAGCCAGATAATAGTGTAATATTTGCAATGATGTTGCAAAACAAGAACGTGAGATGATGCAAGACAGTGTAAACATTATTGCTTGATGAGTGGGATAAGAATCATTTTGAATTCTGAGAATGGAGCCATATTTTGTGGGACAAGTGGGTTTGGGAAGGTCTTATAGAGAATGAATGTAACGTAAACTAGGTTTCCAAAGAGAATTTTAATATTCAGAGAGGAGAGAAAATTGTAATCCAGGAACGGATGTAAGTAAAAGCTCAGTGATATTGGTCTTTATTTTTGTTACCTTCGTTTTCCAAGGGAAGGGGAACTTGTTTGCCTCTCTCAGGACTCCTTTGACTTCTCCTCCCCTTCTGGGCATTGCCATCTCCTCTCCAGGTTAACCCAAATGCCATTTCTCTTCAGCTGATGATGGGCTGGGGGAGTCGTCTAGTCTATCTCAGACCCTACTCCTTCAGTAGACTGGTCACTTCATGTCGCAGGTAAAAAGCTACGTGCCGTGGAAAAAGAGAGTGTTGAAGCATGATTCCCAGCTTGGTGGCTGAAATTCCAACTTTTAAATTTTGTCAGATCTTGAGTAAGCCAAAACACTGCTCTTAGGCTAGTGGTCTGACATGCTGGGTATCTGAGAGAGCCCAAAGTCGAGGATTTGAGTTAGAATTCCTAGTTTGACTGGCCCAATATGATTGAGTCCAATCCAGGCTGTAATACCTGGCATGCCGTTGGATTTTTGTTTTCTTTTTACTGCAGCAGCTCGGGGTTGAACGGATCTTACAGGTTATCTTGTCTTTTACATTTTCCAACTCTATAGATCAGGAAAACTCTCCTGTTTCCTTGCTGTTTGATATGTACATTTAACCTGCGTGGATGTTTTCATAGTTAATGTGTGGTATAAGCAGAAATTGAAAATTTAAATTATGTAGTTTTAATATCCCGAACTCACAGAAGAATATCTTATTTTAGGTGTCCGAGAGGCCCTGGTCTTAGCTTTGTGTCTGGGTCTTTTGTAGAAGCGACTTGAATAAAATCCGACTGAGACACTGTGTTGTCAGCCTAGCCATAGAAGTTAAAGATTCTGAGTTTATTCCCTCTGAAGCTGGCATTTGTCTGAAATTGTTCCATCTGATTCTTCTGGTGGTTTAGCCTCATCAGGAGCATTTCTTGGGAGATGCAAGGTGGTTGGGGTCCCCTGTGATTGTGGCCTTTGGATTTGTGCCCTTAAGTAAAGAAAATAATCCCTTTATCAAATATTTGCTAGCTGCTTAAGATATAAATGTAGTCGTTGGTACATTTTGATTGATTATTGAAAAGTTCACATTCTGACATCATACTATGTGTCAGAAGTGTGTTTGGGGTGGGTATGTAGGGGAGTAGGGGAGTGGGTGCTTGGGGGGTTAGAGTGAAGGATTCCTTTTCCTTCGAAGGACAGCAGGGGATGGTTAGAGTTTTCCTTCCCTTCCTTTATCAGGTGAAATCTGGTTGAAAGTGTCATCTTCCAGCAGAAAGGAAGAGAGTAGATGGGCGTGCTGGTAAATACGAGCCTCACTCAAGAATGATATTGTCAAAAGGCAATTTTGAGATTATTTTATTCAACTCCCTAGGTTATAAATAAGAAAAACCTAAGCCCAGAGATATGCAGTAATTTGAGCCAAAGTGATACAGCAGATTAAAGATAAGCCAGGATCAGAGTATAGGTTCTTTGACTCCCTGAAATAATTAGATGCGGAGAATCTTTGCACCCTATTATGAAAATATGTTAGACAAAGAATGCAATGGTAAACAATTTAAACCTTTGAGCAGCAGAATGAATCAAACAGTTTGGCTTTATATTTCATTGGGAGTGATTTAACAGAATTTTGAAGAAAAATTTTCAAAATAGGGGATAAAATTGCTTTTAAGAATACAGAGAGCTTTTATAAAAATATATAGGATGTGTTTAAAAAATATTCTTGGTAAAAACAAAAAAAGTCAGACTTGTTGCACACTACATTCTCATAGCATCTCCGCTTTGGAGACATCCACTTGCTCAAAAACTATTAAGTAACTGTGAATGTCAGAAGCCAAGAACACAGTATATTAAAAGACAATAGAAGTACAATCTTCCCCATAGACCATGGAATGTAATTAGACTACTTTTGCTATTCCCAAATGTCAATGTAAGATTAAAATAGCTTATGAACTTAAAACATATTAAGAAAAAAATAAAGAAAAATGGAAATATTCTGGATATTGAGGAAGGAAAAAACGAGTGGTCTAGTGAACACAGTCATAATTTCTAGCATAAGCTTGCTTGTGCCTCTTCCTCCTCCTCATTTGACCCTGGCCCTCGCTTCAGTCATTAGGCAATTCAGGATGCTTGTCTCAGCCCTTCCCAGGAGCAGGATCTGTGGGAGGCGAAGAGAGAGGAGAGGAAGGGGCTGGCCCTGGGATATGTCCTCTGCCCCTGGCCCATGGGAAGGTTCTGAGAGGGTGCACAATTCCCAGCTGTAGGAGACTCCCAGGGCCTTCCCGCCTGAGGCTATTGCAGAAGGGGCTTTCTACAGAGCTGCAGACACTTCTTCCTATGGCGCGCAATAGCAGCACCACTCTTGGAGCCCGGCTCCCCTTTAGGAGCCGTCAGGACAGTATAACGTTCCCCACCTCGGGAGAGAGTGGAGCAGGATGAGTTTATGGGCAATTACGCACAATTTGGCTTAGCTTCAACTCAGACCTTGCTTTGTTTTCCATCTCTCAGAGTCACTACTGGCATTAACCCCAAGTATTTATTGATCCCCTATATTGAATGCCTTATTGGAAGCAGTATTACACACAAGTTAAGAGCATAGGCTCTGGAGCTGGGATACTTGGGTTCAAATACTGGCTCTGCCACTGATACCTGCGTGATCTTGGGGCAAGTTAATTCAACCTTTTTATGCCCCAGTGCCATTATTTGCCAATATGGAATAATAATAGTAATGATAATAACAATAATTCCTAACTCATAGGTTACTGTGAGGTTATTAAATGAGAAGAAATTTTGTTGAGAGTTCTTATGAAAAAAAAAAAGAGGAATCTTAAAATACTTTGAAGAATGCCTGGCATAGAATAATTGTTCCCCAGTTGTTAGCAATTATTGTATTATTTTAACCTATACAGACACTAGGCAAGAGTGTAATAATACCAAGAAATACAAATATCATCCTTACCTTAGAAGAATTGTGGTCTAATCTGAGAAACTGAACATTTTTGAGTTTTGAAGAAGGAAGTTGGTCTTGTGCTCTGATATCTAGCAAAGGATGACTTGTGAGATCTGAGGATGTATCACCATCCTTCCCTCCTACTGTCTATTGGGCATGGATGGAGCAGAGGCTCCTTGTTTCCCAATGAAGGGTAAAGCATCTAGTCAATTTAGTGACTTCTAGATCCCAGTCCTTTGAGAAATCTTGTCTGGGTTTTATTCACTCCTTAAAAAGAAAAGCTTTTGGCTATTCAGGCATAATTCTATGTAATTGCCTAAATAAATACAACACATGTGAATTCTTAAATATGCTATTCTTATTAGGACCCTCTTTTTGGTGGTTGTCCCTTTAGTATCCTGGGAAAATGTAGAGGAGAGACGAGCTTGACTAGCAGAATCTTATATCAATTTATTAATGGCCTAATGCCCAAACAGATGCCATGGCAGCTAGCATTTGAGATATGTCTTAGAATGAAGCATCCATGCTCAAGATAAGTCCCTTCTATTACTGCATGATACCAATATTCCCAGTTTAGTTTTCTTCCCAACTCAATGATAATCAAGGGTAGGGTCAGAGGAAGGACTTCCCACCGTTGCCATCTTGCCTTCTAATTTCTAGTTGTCCAGGAGCATCACCTCTTGGTGCCTTTCACAACCTGTGTCTATAAGCTGGACTCAGGTTCTGCCCACCCATGCCTAGACCCTCCTATGGCAGAGGTCAGCATATTGGGGCCAGGGAGTCAAATCTAGCCTACCACCTGATTTTGTAAAGAAAGCTTTGCTGGAACACATGGGTGTAGACTCATGACTTTATATATTGTCTGTGTCTTTTTTTGCTACAATGACAAAAGTGGATAGTTGGGATAGAGGTCCAAAAAGCCTAAAAAAGGTACTTTATTTTTATAGTAAAAGTTTGCTGATCCTTGACCTAAAGATTAGATATGTCAATCTCATAAGGATGAGGGAGAAATATTCCCAAGGCAATATAGGGGGCAGAAATCATCGAGGTTCTACAGATACAATCTTGGAAATTCATGATATGAAAGGACGAGATGAGGGTAATAAAGTTGCCTATAGAACAAAGGGGATGAAGTATTAAGTGGATGAGTTTTGACACAGGCTCCTATTGCTTAAGCTGTAGTATGTAATACCTCCTCTAATTCCAGTTGAAGCTACTCCTCATAAAATGCCATATTTATCTCATAACAAAAGTCATATGAAATACTCCAGTGGTGGGAAATTTAATAGGTTTCTTTGAAATGAGGCCTTTTCTCCCATAGCTGGGCCATGCTGGCTGTTTACAGTTTCAGAGCAAAACTCTATTTTGGGATTTGACCTTGCATTTTTAAGCATCGATTCTGAACTAGGTGATTAGGTTCCCCTTCCCCAGCTACCAGAGCCTCCTCACTTCTTTGGGGGGTTTTTCTGGGCCACTAGTTAAGGTGAAATGTCCTCAAGGAACCCACACAATGGCAAGTTGTTTGCCATTCCCTTTCCATCATTAAATGGGCCACAAGGAAGACCATTAGCAATGGAGTATGAGCCTTTTTGCCCAGCGAATCTTGCACAAGAGTTCAGGAGCTACTTCCTTTCCATGCGTAGCTAATCCTATTGGTACTAATCCAAGCTCTGTGCCAACTCATTTTTGTGACTTTGAGCACCTCCGTTTCTGGAGCACAAAGAGGTCTGTCTGTTGGCCTGAGCTCTGGGACACTTGCACTCAGCAGGCTATTCACCCTGGCTCAGGATTGCCTCCCTCCAGACAGGGTGACTTTGCTAATTTGCACAAAGGTGCCCTGTGGGCTAGCAGCGGTCCTGTTCCTTCCTCCCTCTGAGCTGTAGTTTCACCAGCTAGAGAAAACAGAGGTAGATGATTTTCAAGACGTCTTCTAGCTCTTTGATTTGAAGGCCTTTTGAGGCAGTCTGTGTGGGCCGAGTAAGCAGTTCTCTTCATGCTCTGTGGTGCTCCCCTGCCTGGGGTGCCTTTGAAGCCAGCAGGAAAAGCCATGCGCCAGGAAATCCATGGGGCTTAGAAAGAAAGGAGCTCTTGGGTTGCTCTAAGGACAGACTCTGAAACGAGAGATAGCAGTGTCAAGGAAAATATTGGCTATGGAAGGTGGGGGTGTCTCAAACCAAAGGCAAGAGTGGCTATATCTGGCCTGATTTTGCTCAGCTTTGGAGCGATGAAGAGAGGCCATAGCCCCTCTAGCTCTATGCACTAGGAAAACAGTGACATGTGTCTAAGTATCATGTATGGGCAATCATTTTCTCCCTGACCAGGCCATCACTGGGTTTATGCTTGGCCTCTAAAAATAGAGACCTGGATATAAGAATGTCCAGATACCTGGGCTGAGCAAAGGAACAATAATAATTAAAGAAGGTCAATGAGGTATCCTGTGGGCTGTGAGTACACAGTGGTGATGCTCACCTTGCTGGAGCCAAAGAACCCTTTAAGGAAAGAGACGACAGGTCTGAGCATCCTTGAGATCTTGTCAAACTCAAGGTCTGATTCCCCTCCGATTACCAAAGTGTTTGGTAGATTTCCCTTAAAAACTGTGTTTTGTCTACCCCATCCCACTTTGTTGAGCCTTAATAATCAGTGTTCAGTTATTTGTAGCTGTGTGTAGACATGTTAAAAGCTTTCTTATCATCTCATGTAATTTAAACTTCATACCAGGTTAGGTGGGGTTGGTTCTTTCTGCATTTGGCTAAAAAGGAAACTGAGGCTCACTGAAATTAGATTACCTACCCAAAGCCAAAGAGCTTGAAAGTTCTGTACCTAAGATTCAAACCCAGAACTTCCACCCACATGACAACGGTATTTCTCAATGCTGTTCCCCATACTGCCTCCAATGTGGCTAATTTAATTACCAGTGCAACGCAACTGCTGGGGAAGAGAATGCTTCCTTGTCTGTTCAGAGTTAACATAACACAGGGGTCCTCAACCTCAGCACTGTTGGCTTCAACCAGGGCCAGAGAATTCTTTGTCGTGGGGGGCTGTCCTGTGCTTTGCAGGAAGTTTAGCAGCATCCTTGGCCTCTACCCACGTGATGCCTGTAGAGGCCCTCTCAGCTTCCCCCAACTCAGTTGTGACAACCCAGAATATTTCCAGACTTTGCCAAATATCCCTGGGGGGCAAAATTGAACCTGGGTAAGTGAGAATCAGTCACATAACCCAATATTAACTTGACTTTAAAGAAAAAAAAATTCTGCATATATAATTGTCTTCCTTTTTTTCCCTTTTGCACCCAAATTCTGTTATTAATGACTTGGGCCCTCCTCTCTGCCTGGCTGACAGCCTGGAGTGTGTCACTGGAAACACTTCACCTTGCTGGCACCACCCCAAATTTCTCAGACACCCTCTCTTTGAGCCTGGAGCCTCCTGGGGGAAGTATTAACAGCCAACCAGCTATGAAAACAATGTGCTCTTCCCTGTGCTAAGTGCCTCTGCTCAGGCAGTAAAATGCTTCAGTGGCGTGGACATATGGCATCAACATGGCCTCTGGAAACCATGCTGGGTGTTTAACAAGCATGGAGGGAAGGATGACAGGCTGTGCTGAGCTCCGGAAGCTTATAGAATAGGACCTCCCTCCCCCAGGAGCAGAGATTCCTTAGGGATCTTGTCTCCACATCCACATAGGCCAAGGCATTGTAGGGAAGAGGGCTGGTGCCTTGAAGCCATTGCATTTTGTTCCTTTAATAAAACACCCTGCAGACCTCAACGTCTGCCACAGAGAGAGACTAGAGCATCCATGTGGCACCAGCCTTTACCTGGGACTCAAGGCAGGCATGCTGCTGAGATTCGCCTCCTACTAAGTAAGAGGGTGTGGGCAGCTCAGCAGTGCCCCGCTACATTCTGTGTGCACAGCCTCCTGAGGGTGGGGCCTGTCACTTTGAGAGTTCTCGGCCAATAAACAGTCTGGAGTATTGGTCAGAGAGCAGGTGTCTAGGCTGCTCAGCGACTGGGTTTAATAATCCCAGGATGCAAAAGACTAGAAAGATCATTGGCATGTTTTGCTGGAAAAGTGCGTTGCTTGTGAATTTTCAGAATGATGCCTAGAGTGAGATGTCTCCTTCCTGGGTGATGTGATCAAGGTGATGTATTGGTAATGGGTACTTTTATGGGACTTTTTAAAGAATGTAAGTTTTTGGAGCTAAATAAAATCACCTGAAAAAAATCTTTAGAAGTTTAGTTCAGTGAATTCTTCTTCGTGAAAGGATTTGTGGGCATATCCTGAACCATTGTTGACAGTGTGAGGTGTACACGTGTCTGTGCACATTCATGTCCATGTGCACAAATATGTATATACACTCTTTTCTCCACCTGGAAAGATCATGGGGCTTTAGGTCAGATGAACCTGTTTAAATTCTAGCTCAGTTACTTCCTGCACATAAAGTGTCGATAAGTTACTGAAGGTCTCTGGGCCTGTTTCCTTGCCCTTAAATAGGAATAATACCTACGTCGTGGAATTGTTGTGAAGGTTAGAGATGATACATTGGACGTTTCCAAGCATAGAAGGCACTTGATAAATGGTATTATTATTATCATTACCATGTTCTTATGAACCTTAAGAAAACCAGATACCAAGTCTGTGATAGAGTTAATTTTTTTTTATAGATTAGTCTTCAGTAGTTAGATTATTACAACTGGTATTTATTCCATTTCACTCTTGGGACTGGGTGTAAATGTTGTCCATTTTGATATGCTTTCATTCAGTCTTCATTCAGTAAAGAATATTAAGTCATTCCAAGAATCTGAATTATTTCCATTTAACATCTCCAAGGGCTCCATCTTTTCATTTTTCCACAAACATTTATTAAGTACCTGCTGTGTGCCAGACACTAATCTAGGGGCTAGAGATTTAGCAGTGAAAACAGAGACAAAAACCCCTGCTCAGTGAACTTCAGCTATGCCTCCAAGAAAGAATTATGCTTTTTAACATTGAAAATATCCTTGTAAACAAAGCTGTGCTGAGTACTTAGGGAAGCAAAGTGCAGTGATGAACAGAAACACTGGAATATTGTAATGATGGTGGGTGTGCTGGATAACTGACATGAGCAATTGACTGTTAAGACAGAAACTACAAAATCATGACAGGTGTCACAGAAATCCACAAATTGGTTTAGAATAAATTTATGGATGACTAATTCATTACAGCTTATTAAGGAAAGTTGATAGCATAGTGCCTGGAACATATGCTAGTGTTCGAAGGAATGAACTGTTGAATGAAGAAAAGGGCTGCCCTGTATGGTTGCGCAGGTTTCACATTGCACGACTCCAAGGGATACCACTTAAATTTGTGTAGTCAGTTTGCAACCTTCATGGCCATATATGGCAGTGCTGCCGAGCACTTCACACACAGTCTCATTTAACCTTCCAGCACTCTATTACTTAAATGTTTGTGGTTTTTTTTTTTCCATTTTTCAGGCATGGAATGTGGGACTCAGTGGGGTTGTTATCTGTCCAGGTTCATAAAGTGAGTTGGTTGGACGGACTCTTAGTTGGAATGCAGATGCATCTGACTCCAGAGTTCCTGCTTGGAGAATAGGAGGAAAGGTTAGATTTTAAACTCGTAAAGGTTAAACTTTATGGTTTGAGTCTTTGTCTTATCTTTGAACCAAATGCTTAGGTCTCTGGGATCAAAAAGAAGAAGCGAAGACTGTGAAATGATTACTATTCCAGGTCCTGGGCTTCAGGTCATAAACTCTGTAAGACCCTCACCCTGTTTTCTCTTACTTGAACCGCTTTATACTCTTAACTCTTCTTCCTCCACTCTTCAAGAGAAGACTGGATTAAAGACCCCAGAAAAACCTACCTGGTAGAGGTGCTGGACACATCATATGCATTATTAACAAAAAATAAAGGGTAACAGCCCTGGACCAGCAGCAGTGAGGAGCTGTTATTGGAGCATAGGACCAGCTTCTCAATGAGGGAATTGCATCCAGCTCTGATGTGCTGTTTCTTCTAGAACTCATTTTTAATACCTGCCCATCCCTGAATCAGCAGCAAATGAGATAGTACAATGTCAGGTTGGTGTCTCCTCAAGTCCAGTTGATTGTAAAATAACAAGTTCTGTTCCTCACTGCCCCTCTGAGGTCCGGGCATGTCACACTCTCGTGTGACCTTGGAAATTCGGTCACTTCTGATTGCTCATTGCTTGTCAAGGCAATTTATTTCTCAATCAACTTTTTTTTTTTAACACAATAGCTCAGTCTAGAGAACTACAAAAGGTGAGGGAGAGGTTCATGTCAGGATAAAGAAATATTGTGAATAACAATGAATACAATTTTGAAGTTTCATGCAACAGAGGATCTTGAGTTATGTGACTTCGGAAGAGAAATGCAGCATATTTAATTTGGAAACATCTTGCTTCTTATGCTGTGAATGTCTCTCAAAACTTCAGAACCTCTAAATACTTAGAGATAATCTACTTACAGGTGTAAATAGGCTTTACACCTGTGTTTATCATTTTTCTTAAAGAAATGGGGAAGGAGTGAGGAAGAGATTTATGTTTCCAAGTTATATGCTTGATTTTCTCGCAAGGGTCCTGAAAGGAAGAAATTATTATCTTAATTTTATTGATGAGGAAACTGAGGTCTTCAGAAGTCATGTGGCCCTGGGTAGTGTGTCCAGGTTTTTCATACCTGGACTGACTCCTGCAGAGCCAATTAGTCCTGTGGTCCCAATAGACTAGCAAAAAGGCAGAGAAGAGGAATTCTCCCTTGTGCCCAGAGGAAAGTAAAAGTGGGCAGAAGTGAGCTCTAGAAGACTCTACTCCAGCTCTGTTGGTTCTTTATTTTATTTCTACCACTGAGTCATAGAAAAGATTTCACGTAATGGTTAATACCATGAGATTTTCTCAAAATAGTTTCATGGATTTTTAGTTCAGGAAATTGCTTTATTTTCTTAATACTCTCTCAAAGGATGGTTTAGCATGAGTTCCTGCTTTTTAAAATGTCAGTGTAAAAATATTTTTCAACAGATTGTTCAAATTCTTTACAATACAATGCTAAGTGAACTTAGCGGATATAACACTACATACGTTGTGATCATGAATTTCTGTCTCTCTGACAATTGCTGTCTTGCTCGCTCTCTCTCTACACACACACATACACACACACACACACGCATGTGTGCATCCCATATTGGAAATTAATACATCAAAATATTATCTCTGAAATTAATCATTATTTTAATTGTCTTCTCTATATACTTTCATATAGTATATCTCTATATACTATACTCATATAGTATATCTCTATATACTTTCATATACTGAAAATAGTCACTTTTTGTTTTGCTTAGATATGTTACAATCAGAAAAGATACATTTTATATATAGAATGAATATTTAAAAATATTTATGCATTTTTTGATAATTCTTATGGAAGAGAATTAAATGATGCTTGATATAGATTGTCCACTTGCTCTGCTGCCTTTTTGAAACCATTTAGACCTTGGAGACAAGGCTGAGAGAAGGGTGTGGAGATCAGGAAGGGAGGGAGATGCCATTTGGGGATGAGGGGACCATCACTTCCATCATGAAATCCAATTTGATTAGGGTCAGCCCAGCCCCCAAATCACTCTCCTCTCCTGCTCTTCCAGGTTAGTTAATTTGGGACATCTTCTGATGAATGCCATCTTGCAATTAAAATGCTGGTGCCGGCAAGTTTCAGCATCTCAACTTCCATGGCCCCTAGCTGTCAGCAGCCTTCTCTTTTTAATCAGGACCTGTGTTGCTCCCTTCTATCAAGGAACTTTTTACTTTCCCAGTTCCCAATAAACTTGGATGGAGAAGAGAGACTTTAGCTGAATTTTAATTTAATCATTTGGTCCTCAGGAACACATATTAAAAAGACAGAATTAGGATGGTCTGTTCATACAGTGCAAGGGCGATGCACCCGCTGGGGTCTGATTCCCACCGACTCCTTACCCGTGTAGAGCACGAGGGTGAGCAGCAGGCCTGTCACCCAAAAGCAGGTGGTGGAGATGGAGTCCCAGGGAAGTAGGAGACAGAGGGGACCTCAGCTGTCAAGGGCATCACACATCCTACTGCCTGAATCATGAAAGGAAGGGGATCAGAGCTCCACTCTCCTGCTCCCCAGTAATGAATCATCTGGGCAAGGTCCTGGGGTCAGCAGAGTGTGAGTTGACTGACGGGGGCTTTTTGGAAAGGCTAATTAGACTGACAGCTCCAAGCCTCCCTGACAAGAGAGCATCGTGCAAAATAGACTGAGAAGTTGCTGTCTGTGACAAATGGCTCCATCGTCTCTCACTGGTCCCCTTAAGTACATAGTGGCAGTGGTGATGTCATCTGTGTGATCCATGTGCATGTGAATGTAGTGTGTACACCTGCCGCACACGGAAGTCCTATCAGCTTCTATCTGCGGTGATGGGCAAACAAGCAGGTTGCGTCTGTGACAATGCGTTCCATTCGGAACTCACAGTTAATTCAGTTACCTCTGTGCTGCTTGCGCCCATGGTGAGTGTGAACGACCTGGGGACCTTGTTAAAGTGCAGATTCTGACTTAGTAGGTCTGGGCTGGGGCCTGGGATTCCAGGTGATGCTGTGACTGCCGACCCCAGGACCACACTGGGAGGAGGGAGAACTTGGCTGACAGCTGTTGTCTTTATTGGCATCAGTAGCCTGTAAGAAGGCTCTCGGTGAAGCTTGGCTTCTTGATATATTCCTCTATTTAAATTTGTATTTATTACCAAGGATAATTATTTTAATATATACTTTGATATGTAAATAACTGCAAGAGATTGATTTATGATTTTTTTGTTTTGGTAGTTTTTTTCAACTTGAAAATAGAAGTGTCCAGATGGACAGCACCAACTGATTTTCTACAGGCTTAACAGAAACACACCTCCTTATGTGAAATTTGCATCATAATTTCATAAACCGTAAGCTTACCGAGGGCAGGGGCCAATGCTTCAGGCAGACAAGTGCTTAATAAAGACTCTCTTGTCATTCTCCACATTTTTGGAAAGCGATTTGTTAGGATGAACTTGGAAAAAAAAGGACATAGAAGAGTGAGATGTGGCAAGAAAAACTGAAGAAATTCTTCTGGAACTTCATTGCCATCTATTCCTGCTTAAATCAGAGTCCAACTCTTTACAAGACTCCCATGAAAGTGACAACTCAGCAACACATTAATGAGAGCCTTAGTCCTTGTCACTTGCTTTTTCTTCCTCTGAGGCTTTCTGCCAAGACATTGGTTCAATTTAATATCCCCATCTCTGCATCAATTGGTCTTTGACCTTTAGAGATTATTCTGAATGCCATGGTGTGCTATCGAGGTGATAAATGGGACAAATAAGAGAAGTCAAGAAAGCAGACATGGGGGCTATTGCCACGTTGGGCGTGGGTGCCAGAGGTGATGACGAGATTGGCAGCCTAACGGATTTTTATTAGCTAGCACTGCTGTGTCTGTGATGATATCATCCTTCAGAAAGGAGCACGGGACTCACTGGGGACAACATAACCTGGTTAAGGAAAATGAAAGTGTTTAGAAAGGATCCCAAATGGGACAAAATTTTATTCAGCAGTAGCTCTTCTAGGGAACTTAGAAAAATGAATTCAGTTGCATATTGGTTACCAGAATTCATGTGAAAGGATTACACAGGGCAAACCTTAAATAATCTGCTATAATTTGGAGAGACTCCATGGATACGGATTTTAGCCTCAATCCAGCCTTTGAGTCTCTGGATATTCTATTTAAGTGGAGTGGATGGAAGGAAGAGAGAGGCTTACCGCCCATCTTCCATCCACTTCATGGAGACAGGAAGACTTTTTTAAGAATTGTTTTTGAACCATGTACTCATTATGGATGGAATTATTCTTCTTCTTTTTCTCCTTCTTCTTTTAATACTGAGAACTGCAAGGTTCCAGACGTTTCTTATGGCCCAGACCAGTAGGTTTTGAGTTTCTACTGGAAACAGTTGCTACTCATACTTGTGATGTATTTATAGTTTCCCGTTGCAGCCAGATTGCCTTTATCATTTCATCTGTGGTATATTGATTAAAACAGCCACCTTGCTAACATTATCTACTCATCAGACATGTGTAAGATTTCTCCTCTGCTCCTTCATTTTGGTTCTTCTGAATTAAGATTCATCATAATCCTCACCTGTTCAAATTAAATAATCTTTTGGTTGACTGTTGACCTTCTTGTTCTCTAGCCAGCAAACTAAATCAATTGGTAATCAGAATTTAATTGAATTTGCCTTGCTTTCTTGATCAGGTGATAATATTCAGATCCTTAGTCTTTTCCCTCCCTGTAACTCCTGCATCTACAAAGTGAACAGCAGAGAGGCTAAAATTGTACATTATTAAAGCAACTTTGTTTTGACATGGTCATGACTAATTTTACTTTTGTAAGTGGATTTAGGCAAGCTTCTTAACGTCTCTGTGCGTTAGTTTTCTCATTTGTAAAATGTGGGTAATTATAGTCCACAGCTCATAGGGTTGATGGTTGTGGGGATTAAGTAAGATAATATATTATCCATTTTTTGATGTTTGTTTAACATATTTAAAATGCTACTACCTCAGGACTTTTGTGCTTGTTGTTTACTCTGTCTGCCTGCAATGTTTTTTCTCTCAGTATCCAAATTGTCAGCTAATTCCTTTAGGTTTTTATGCAAGAATTTCTTTCTCAATGAGAATTTCCCTTTTCTAAAATTTTTCCTCTGAATGCTTTATATCCGTCTTCCTGCTTTATTCTTTGTGCTTAGCTCTTATCAGTATTATTTATCTTGTTTATTGGCTATCAATCCCTCTCCTTACCAGCAGACTGTGAGGTCAAGAAATTTTGTGCCCTGTTTTAGCCCTAGCACCTTGGGATAAAATAAATATTTGTTAAATTAATGTAATGTGCTTAGCACAGCTAAGTACTTAATAAGCATCGCATTGTGACTGGGAGACCTCACGCTGCCTTCTCTCCACTTATTATCTAAATTTCACAGCTGAATCCAATTTAATCTATCATTCTGGGCCCACTCAGACATTCTTTGCCAGTCTTTTCCTTTCTTAAATCCCATTTTTATGATAGCATTATCTTTTTATCTGTCCTATCTTGTTCTCTGATTATTTCATATGAGTTGGTCCAATCTTCCCAGCTATTTTTGCAAGCTTCTGGTTAACAGGAATAAATGACTCATATTTTTTCTCCCATTTATTTCAGCATAGTGCTAGCGGCATAGTGGATGTTCATTGAATGTTTTGCTGTATCAATCTGCATCAAGGAAATGCTATGTGACTGCAGGATTTATCATTTACTAACTGGAAACCATGCGACCAATTGAATGGAGGAAAATAAATATCATTTTCAACCAAAAACACATTAGTGAGATGCATTTACTTGTGTGAATTATTTAATCAATGTTTGTCTCCATCACATTAGTGTGCTCTAAATGCACTGGCCTTCTTTCCTTTCCTAAGGTTTTATTATGAAAGAAATTTTAAGTATCAGAAAAGTTTAAAGAATTTTAAAGTTAACACTTGTGTACCTGCCAGTTAGGTTCTACCATTAAAATTTTAATGTAATTGCTTTATATATCTCTTCTTCTGTCCACCCTTTGTCTGTTAATCCATCTTATATTTTTGGTGCATTTCAAAGTAAATTGCAAACATCAATACATTTCCCCTAATTACATCAACATATGTTGAATTAGAGCTCAATGTTGCAACCATCATTCTGATTTTTTCTAGCATAGAATTCTTTTGCCTCTTCTAGAACATCATATAAATGGAAACATATAATATGTACTCTCCTGCATAAGCTCATTCACTCCACAATGTTCCTGAGGGTTATCCATGTTATTATGTGCTCATTCCTTTTAATTGCTAAATAGTATTCCATTCCATGGATGCACCACAGTTTGTCCTTGCACCAGTTGATGGACATTATGAATAAGGCTGCTATTTATGTACATTTGTATACAAAGGCTATCTTTTTCAGCTTGGACAAAAATGTAGGAATGAGATTTCTGGGTCAGAGAGTGCACTGCCCTTCTTTTTTCTTTTCAAACATGCCAAGTTTTTCCTGCCTTACAGCCTTTGTACTGGCTCTTTCCTTTGTTCTCTGTGTACAAAATACTTTTGCCTCTTATCTTCCTGTTGTCTCTTTTATGTCATTCAGGTCTTGGCCTTCCCTAACCACCAAGTTTAAAGTAACCATACTGTCTTTTTTTAGCACATAACTCTATTTTAATTAGCTGCATAGCATTTCTCATCATCTGATAATTTTCTTTTCTCTCATTATAAAATATGCTAGGGAGAGGGCCTGTTTCACTATTATTATTCCATAATCTAAAATGGTCTACAAAGTTTAGTTTTAAATAGCTTAGGTGATTCTGTGATCAAAAATTGCATGATATATAGTAGCTACTCAGCAAACATTTGATGAAGAAGTGAGTACAGGAATGAGTAAATCCTCGATTGCTAGAACCCCATCCATCTTATCCATTTTCTATCCTCAGTACCCAACACATACTAAGTGCTTGCTATGTATTTGACAGATGAATAAATGAAAACAGTTTCTTGGTAGATCAGAAACACTTGAAAAAATGCAACTCTGGAAAATGTCTTCTTTCCTGTCTTGTCATATGAAGGCAGTTAATCCCATTCCTTAAAGATGTTCTATACCTAGCCTAGGTTCAAATGAGTCACAGCTGGGGATATGAGGCATCTGTCTTATGTGGCTTGATATCCAGGGAGAAATTGCTAATGGCAAACTGGAAAACCGTTTGTAAGCTCATGTGAATGGATTGGCTCATTAATCAACTGTTTACTTGTGCTAAAATGTATTTCTCCAGATTTGGTTCCTGGCAGTCACTCTAAGGAAGTAAGGGTGAAGGAGCAAGCACTTACCTTACAGGGTGGTTAATACACACAGTGGGATTGGCGATTGGACATAGTTTTCTTGTCCTGCCCACGATTATTACTCAGGATGCCTACGGCCACAGCAATAGGGACCTTTGAAGTTCAAGGTCCAGAAATGTTAGCATTTCTGTACTTTCAGAGTTCCTAGTGTGGTAGAGAGGGTCAAAAGAGAAAGAGTTCCTGGTGATATCTATGTCCAGCCAGGTCCTTCCTTTCTCAAGCTAGCTAAGTGCTATGGTTTGAATGTGTCCCCTAACGTTCATGTATTGGAACCGTAATCCTCAGTGTGACAACCTTTGCAGGTGTTTCCTAATAAGAGGTGATTAGGTCATGAGGGCTCTGTCCTCAGGAAGAGATTAATGTCATTATTGAGGGAGTGGGTTGGTTATCACAAGAGTGGGCTTGTTGTAAAAAGAGTTCAGCCCCCACTCACTGTCTTGCTCTCTTGCCCTCTGCCTTCTGCCATGGGCTAATGCAGCAGGAAGGGCCTTGCCAGAAGCAGGCCTCTTGACCTTGGGCTTCCTGGCCTCCAGAACTGTAAGAAATAAATTTATTTTTTTTATAAATTACCCAGTCTGTGATATTCTGTTATAGCATAACAAACTAAGACACTGACTTTGTACTATGTAGGAACAGAGAATTGAACTTACTGATCTTGTGAATTGAGAAGGGAATCCTTGAAACTTCCAATACCTCATGGAAGAAAAGGACAACCAGTGGGGACATTGGAACTAAATCTTCCCAGAATCAGCTTCTGTTTGCACTGGCCACTGGTATACATGTGTCCTGAATCTTATGTCAGAGGTGTGAAAAGAGACAGGGTGAAAGTTACAATTGAAGTTGTGTATACCATGTTACCCCCAAAATAAGACAGGGTCTTATATTTATTTTTCCTCAAGAAGACACCCTAGGGCTTATTTTCAGGGGATGTGTTATTTTTTTAAAGTACAGTACAACAATCTACATTTATTCAAACATAGTTAAGTCACCTTCTTCTGGAACATCATCATAACTCTCCAAACCCCGAATTCCATCCTACCAGCCAGGGTGACTCTTACTTGACTGCTAGAAGGTATGAGGAGTGTGGGAAGATTATAAGTCATGATTAGTCAAAGGAAATAGTAGTGAAGCCATAGGGAGGATGGCCAGACAGAACACCTAGCACAGAGGTTGCCTAGTGAAATTGAGCTACTAGAGATGCAAGATGACCAATAACAATAATAAGAACATTTAGGAAGCTTTGCTTATAACATAAAAAAGAGTTAATGAAGTATTTAAATTATTTTAAAAATTAAAAATGTGGTAGTTCAACTGAAAGAGAGAATAATTGCTATTAAGAACTAAAAGAGTGCCTTGGAAGAAATACTTCAAAGCATATAGCAAGGGTATAAAAATATTAAAATAATGAAGGATGCTAAAAGACCCAGGGGACAGTCCCAGGACCCTAACATAGGCATTCCAAAAGGTCCACAAAAGAACAGATGGAGAAGAGGCAATTATTTTTAAAAATTATAAAAGAACATTTTCTTTCTTTTAAGAAGAAGTTGAGTCTATAAACTGAAGGTTCTTAACTATATTTTGAGCAGGATTAATTTAAAACACACACACACACACACGCACCTGGGCTTTTAAAGCTTCTAGATTTCCAAAATACGGATGAAACTATCAAAAGCTTCCAAAAGTAAAAAGTTATTGGCAAAGGAAAAAAGAATAAGATTGGCATTGGACTTCTCTTCTGCAACTTTAGAAGCTAGAACATAGTACAAATAACATCTATGGGAAATTTGGATTTTTATGTCTATTTTTAACTTTTCTGAAAAGAGTTTATTCCTAGTTTGAAACTATGTGACCTAGAAATGCTCACTAGTGTCTTGAGGCAGAACTCTGAAGACAAGTGCGTATCCCCATTGATACTCTCATTGCTTCATGCATTACCAAAAATCCTTTTAAATCAAATTTTCCTCCAACTTTCACCATGTTCTTTGTAATTCCTTCTCAGCATTACAGGAAATAGTTCTTGAAAATAGAAATATTTGAAAATAATACATTTAAAATGGATCTTCTGTATCATCTGGTCCAACTACCTCCCTTATAAAGACCAGGAAAGCAAGTAATAGTAAGTTAACCAAAGCTTCAAAGGTAATACGTGGAAAAGCCAGGAGGGGAACACAGATCTTGTTTCCAGTCTAATGGTCCCTCCAATCATCAAGTTAAGGGGAAGAAGTCCTTTAGTTCTGTTATCTGTTACATCTTCTTCCAATAAATTTCTTTATTAAGTAAACTTCAATGGGTGTCTGGTGCTTGTAACTGAAGTATTCTAACTTTGTTGTACATTTTGGAATTAATTGTCTATTCCCTCATTTTCCATAATGAATATAGTCATGTGATCACTAAATTGATATATCTAGGGCTGAACTTCTTCTCTGATTTAAGTACCTAAAATTTCTTGAAAAGCATTTTTCCCTGTATCGCTTGCCCACTTTTCAAATGTAACAGGCAGCAGATCAAACTCATGTTATCATTTCCAAACTGGCTGTTTTCTTAATGTTCCTATTTATGTCACTGATGTCACCATTACTCTAGAAATGCAAATTGCTTTTCATGAAACGGCATTTTTGCTATGCCACTCTCCTACCCAAAAACTTTCTCTTTTTCTGGTGCTTGCAAGATCATGTTAACACTGTGGCCTAGCATTCAAGTCCCTGACAGATCTGGCCACTTTATTGCCATCTGCCTAATTTTTTTAATGTGACCATATGGGGCATTACACCTAAAACAGCTTTCCCGTGTCTATAAAAATGTTCTTCATATTGCACGTAATAAAAGAAGCTCTGGTTCTTTGATTAAAATCAAAGATTTTGGTCTGTATGTTAGTTACACTGATACTACCTATGGTCCTTGAAGGTATAGTTATCTATAAAATATGCATCTTTTTCTCTTCTAGGCCAGCCCTTTCATTTTATTCGTATAAGTAAAGAAAAATGAGGAACAAAAAGAATTTTGTAGACTTGGTCAATGTCACATAGCTTTCAGATAGCAGGGCCCAGATTGAGGAAAATTAGCTGGATATTAGATGCTACACCCTCAAGTAGATCATTTCTCAGGAGTCTCTTTGCAGGTTGCTGCTTGTAGCATTACACATCTTCAGCTGTGAGGACCAGTCTCCGCAATGGGGAGGACATGGAACTATTTGGACAGAATCTGATCTGCAAAATTTGTTTCTGTGTTTAGGATAACAATAGCTGTTGTAATGTCTGAAAATCTAATTCCTGAGTGATCTTCCCTTTCCATGGTTGGTGAAAAACGGGCATTTAATATCCTGGGAAATATTTTTATTTTTATTTTTTTTGTTTTTGGAGACAGAGTCTCACTCTGTTGCCCGAGCTAGAGTGCCATGGTATCAGCCTAGCTCACAGCAACCTCAAACTTCTGGGCTCAAGTGATCCTCCTGCCTCAGCCTCCCAAGTAGCTGGGACTACAGGCAGGAGCCGCCATGCCTGTCTAATTTTTTCTATATATTTTTAGTTGTCCAGCTAATTACTTTCTATTTTTAGTAGAGACGGGGTCTCACTCTTGCTCAGGCTGGTCTCAAACTCCTGACCTCGAGCAGTCCTCCTGCCTCAGCCTCCCAGAGTGCTAGGATTATAGATTTGAGCCACCATGGTCGGCCTGGGAAATATTTTTTAAAGCAGGAAAATTAGAAAGTTTGAGAGATGCTAGAATCCATAGGCCTTTATGTGACAATAGGTTATATCACAACCATGGTGGGGAGAGGTACTATTACCACACCTGGGTTAGGAGGAGGTATTTCCAGTAACAATGCTAGTGTTAGCACTTATTATGGCCTTTCTGCCCCAGGCCTATCACTATGTTATTATTTCCACATTTAGAGTTCTTGGTGTAGCCCAATCATTCTCATCATCAACATGTAGTTCCTCAGAATTCTTAAAGCAGATGCTTTGTACATTTTGGAATGTTTCAAAGATATTGGTGCAAACTTTCCAGGTCCCCTGAAATTCTAGGCTGCTCTATTTCTGGACAGGAAGACACTTTATCAAAGAGATGTGACCATGCCTTCATTATTCTCTCCTAACTCTAAAACCAGATCATGCCTTGCAGGGCTGTGACAATGCAGTCCCCTGAGCCTGGGGATTCCACAGTAACTACAAACCTAGGAAATCTGCTCATGCTCTAACCTGTCAGACAAATCTGATCGTATCACATCTGGGCTTTGCAAATAGATGATAGCTGAGCTGAAAGGCAATGATGAAAGTGCCAGACTGCATTAAATACCCTCCCTGCTGCTCCCCCAGGCTTTGTGGGGTGAGGATTTTCTTCTGTGCCTATCATGAGCTCTCTGTCACCTTCCTCTCTTTATTACTATCTCAGTTTCACTCTGGCATTGTTGAGCTTCTCCTCGCTCTCATCTTTCTCTGCCTTCACTGTGTGCAGTGATTCCTTTCCCTCCTACTTGTTGACTTTTTCATCTGCAGCCTTTCTGCCTTGCTGCCTGAGTTCACTTTATTTTTAATGGAATTTCTCCTCTGGTTCTCTTCTCTCTCCTCCTACTCACCGTGTTCTTCCACAATCCCCTGGCTATAAATAACCCAAGGCATCCAACCTTTTGCTCTCACAGAGAAATGAATAATTAAAACTCAAAAGGAAGACACATGGATTAAATCAGGCACTTAATTTCTTCAAAACACACAGAGCATTTTATGGTGTCCTGTGCAAATGGATGAGTCACAGCCAATTACTTCAAGAGGGAAGAAAGCTGAGGTTTGGCTCAATCAACAGCATATTAAAAAAAATGGAATGTGCTAATGAATGTCAGATATGGGATAGGAATGACACTTCCAAATTCAGCAGTGTGAGCCATGGAGTCCCAACTGTGACGCATATGATATTGACAGAGTTTACTGGCCAGAGGTGCTGTGTCTATATAATGTTTCTTTGACATAATGAAATAATGCAAGTTCTGAGCTCCTGCTTGCTAAAGGTGCCACAATGGCAATTTGTTTGTTAGAAATCAACTAGTTGGTGAACTGGGGACTAGAGATTCTCTTAAAGGCCACATTGAGGTGATGAACTTATGAGACTATTTAATAGTAAGTGCTCAGAAAGGAGTCAGTATGTTCCATGTAGATGATGTCCCAGGAATGGGTAGTCCACGAAGGAGGCTTGGAAGATTTCCATGATGCCAAGCTGCTGGGCAGTTGCCAGGCTAAATGGTTCTCACTGGCTTTTCTCAATTTACAAGTTTTTTCTCAAGCATTCCAAAGACTGGCTGGTTTCCTTTCAAGTGCTCTCCTTTTATGGTATTTTCTCTCAGACTGAGGCATCTTGCTTGGGGGGTGGCCAAGAAAGTGCAGGTGTCAGGGTCTGCTATGTCATGACTGGTTGTGTTGTATTGTGAATGGACTTTTTGAAGGAAAGTGAGGAAGCATTTTCAACCTGGATTTTGGGAGACAAAAGGCCTCTACAGAACGTGGAAGGGAAGGGCGTCGTTTAGAGACACATGAGGAGAAAAGGTTGGATCTCGGGTTTAAAAATAATAAACACACACAAACTTAAAGAGATATCAGTAATTTTATGGAAATATCTAAGGCCTGGCTGAATCTATGAAATAGCTTTGGGTTGGAACTTCCTCAAATGAGCAGGGGTGTGTATGTGTGTGTGTGAGAGACAGAGAGAGAGACAGAGAGAGAGAGAGAGAATTCTGCTTTGAGAAAAAATTAAATTAAATTAAAACTACATTAGAAGAAATCACTCTGAGGTTGGAATCAAGGAAGAGGGCATCTTAAAAATTAAACAGTAAAGAGGGAAACACATTTTAATTAAAAAATTATTTGTCAGCATGTTTCTTCTTCTCTTTTAATAATGATTAACTGCTTTTTTTTGTACAAATGACAGTTTCATTATAGAAAAGGGTTTTTAATCTGTTTTATCTCCCCCCCCCCCCCCCCCCCCCCGTGTGTATGCTACTCTCTAAAAGTTTAGGTCCTTGGGGGAAAGTAGGTGATAATTAAGCTAATTACTTGCTTTAACTTAATCAGACCTTAGAGATGGCTTTAGGGCTCAGTACATAGGTCTCTCCCAAAGAAATACACAAACCTTCAAAATAATTTAATTAATTTCTTTTACCTGGATTTTGTTGACTAAATGAGGGAAATGTCTTTGGATAACAGTAATTTGTTTGGGGAAGGTGAAAATCATACTAGCACAGCTCTTCTCAAATTTTAACATGCATACAAATTGAATTGCCTGGGGATCTTGTTAAAATGCAGATTCTAGTTCAGCAGGTCTAGAGCAGCTGCCAGATGGTGCAGCTGCTGCTGCTGGTCCATGAACCTTCCTTTGAGAAGCAAGGAGCTGACATTTCAAACTATAATTCTATTGCACTTGCAGCTTGGGGTTATTATCTTTAATTTTTCTTATGTAAGGTTATACTTTACAAAATATAACCACAAAAGTCACCTGACCGATATTTTTGGTTGAGATTGCATTGAATCTACACAACACTGTAAAGTCTTCCAATCTATGAAATGGAGATATCTATGTCTTCATTTATTTAGGTCTTTGATTTTTCTCATTAATATTTTGTAGTTTTCAGAATGCAAATCTTGGACGTATCTTGCTAGATTTAGATCATCTAAATTTAGATTTAGATATTGTATTTTTGATGCCATTATAAATAGTACTTTTGCAAAATGCTAATTTCTCATTCCATGGCTAATATATAGAAACGTCATTGATTTTTGTATATTGTCTTTGTATGATGCAACTTTGTTAAGCTCATTTATTCTAATGGCTTTTTGTAGACTTTTGAGATTTTCTATGTAGATAGTCATTTTATCTGAGGATAGAGACATTATTTCTTTTATCCTAATATACCTTTTTCTTACATTTTTGCACCAGCAAAGATCTCTACTATGATGTTGAGTGTCTTACTGGCTCTTTTAAGCTTGGAATATTGTTTTAAGCAATAATTAGAGAAATATAAGGGTAGTGTCTTAAGTTGAGGGCCTATTACCTATTAATACATCTTTGGATTTTTTTCACAGTTACTCTACTATAAAAGAGAATTTTTCATATGGGTTAGAAATCTTTCTAGAGTTCATCTTCTACACAAGGATTTTGTTTCTGCTTCTGCTGCACTTTAGGATGTTGTAGTTTACACAAACATCCTTGCTTTCACAGAAAAAGTCAGGCAAATGAATGCTAGAACTTCAGTTTCTGAAACCATGCTTTCCCTCACCATTCCTGCACACAAACCCAGGGTATTTTCTCCAGACTTGAATAGCTTTAAATAACAATATTTTTCTGTGACCATCTTCTGTTTTTTCAAAAAGATGTTGATCATGAAATAAAGATTGCAAGTTTTCTGTGCCATTTTTTAAGGTGCTGAACCTGGGTAGCATTTATCAATCTATTTAGCTTCATATAGTAAAGCAACACCTCAGATATGTGCTTCTTTTAGAACATTAGTACCACTCATGATACTTTCATATCAGTGAGGTGAAAGAGAACAGAATGTAAACATTTTTTGTATGGACCTACATTCGTGTTACAAGATAACACAATTCTTTTATTTTTTTGACAGAGTCTTGCTCTGTTGCCCTGGTTAGAGTGAAGTGGTATCATCACAGCTCACTGCAACCTCAAACTCCTGGGCTTAAGTGATCCTTTTGCCTTAGCCTCCTGAGTAGCTGGTATTACAGGCTCGTGCCATGATATCTGGCTAATTGTTCTATCTTTTTAGTAGAGATGGGTCTCTTGCTCAGGCTGGTCTCGAATTCCTGAGCTCAAGTGATCCTCCCACCTCAGCCTCCCAGAGTGCTAGGATTACAGGCGTGAGCCACCATACCTGGCCACGAAGTATTTTTTTTTAAATGAGTGCATTTGTAGCCAAAGCCTCTGTTGACTCATGCACAGTGTTTGATGAGAGCTCAGTGTTTTATACTCCAAAGAAGCATTTTGTACATGAAACAACCTACACTGCCTGAATACTTTTAGGGACACTTAATTGACCTACAGGGACCCTAGTCAACCCTAAATGGCTATGTTTTGGTGTTGAACCTCATCTCCCTAGCTACCAAAGATTTTATTTCCTCTAGAAGAACAATAATGCATCTGGGACTGCTGCTTTTCTCTTAGAGGCCATGTTCATCATCAGCCACCTATTGTGGGTCACCTGCAGATGGGCTCTGAATGCAGCTGTAAACTAGGAAGTAAAATCAGCACACTGCAAGCCAGCAAGACCACACAATTATAAGCAGTTTCCTTAGCATACACCTTCATATATAGTAGTCAACGGTTAGTTTATGAGTACTAAAGGGAAGGAGAGCAAACACATAGGATAATTTGTATTTAACTTTTGAGCGTTGGGAGCTTTATGTCCATGTCCACAGTGAAACGTAAGTGGGTCTTGCCTTACAGTGGTCTGTGGTTACGTGAGTCTACCTCTTCTACAGCTATGCTCACCATGGGAAAGGAAATACTGTTGTCAAACTTTTTTTTTAAATTTGTGGATTTATTTCTAGGAAAAGTCTTATATTTGGTGAACTATGTTAGCCAAAGAATAAATTAGTATGAAATTGGGATTATTCTGGCAAGTCAGAGGTATATGGAAACAGTAAGGACTGTGTTGTCCACTTTTGTGAACGACATCCCTGTGTTTACAGTGGGGCCAAGGAGGAGACCCAGAGTCACCTTTGACACCATCATAGTCAACCTGTTGTCAAGATCTGTCTATATTCCCACATAAATATCTGTCTCTATCCACAGTTCTCAGCCTGTCCAAGCTAATACCATCTCTCCTTTGTTCTATTAGACTAGCCTTCTTTCTGGACCCCCTCCAATGGGTTCACCACAATGCAGTTAGAGTGATCTTTTTAAAAATGCAAATCTGATTATGCCACCCCTCCTGCTTAAAACCTTTCAAAGGCTTCCCATTGCTCCTAAGATAAAGACCAGAATCTTTAACGTGGCTCACCAGGCCCTGTTTTCTCTAGCCTCCACTTGGATGAGCAACCTCACGTCTTAATGCTCACCATCCCTCTTCACTTTCCAACCACATTGGCCTTCTTTCAGCAACTCAATGTCACCCTGCTCTTAGAGCACTTATCTCAATTGGGATGAGTAAATATATGTGCACTTCATGGTCTAATATCTCTAAACCCTGGGAGAGGGGGACTGGCATCTCCCCTGACTTGCTCATGTCTATGTCACCTGCTTATAGTGCATGGCAGGGACTCACTGAGATATTTGTAATTAATGAATAAATGTGTTATACTAATTATTTGATCTCAGTACACTGCAGCTTCCTTAAGGGCAACATATGCCTAATGCTTATTCATGGGCCTAATACTCAACACCGGCTGGGCCCAACCCAATATCTGGCACATTATAGGCACTGGGTAAACATTTATAGCAAATTGAATTGTAGGTCACTCCCAACACTAGTCTAGAACCTGGAGACTCAAAGTGGGATCAGACCGACAGCATCAGCATTACATGGGAGCTTGTTAGAAATCCAGAATCTCAGACCCACACAGATTCTATGTTTTCCCCCTTAGTATCACTGTTTTGTTCTTGAGATACAGTATATGCACAATAAAGCATGCAAAGCATACGAACTCAAGTGTACAACTTAATGAGTTACCTGTGTTACCTCTTCCCAGATCAAATGGAGAATGCTTTCAGCACCCAAGAGGGTTTCCTCCTCCTTCCTTTCAGTTAATAATCTCCCAGAGGTAATGACTTAGTCTTACTTCTACTACTATTGATTAGCTTATTAGCTTTTCATGTTCTTGAATTTATAAATTACCACTATTTGTTGCTTAATATTTTCAGAATCCACATTTTCACAAAATACCCAGGTTAGTTGTGTGCACATCCAAATTGAGAACTGTCCCTGTGGAGCATTCATTCTCACTCCTGCTGTGTATTAATATCAACCGATGCCTGGGTACCACTCACAGAAATTCCAAATTAATTGGTCTTGAGTGAGGCCTGGGCATCCAGATTTTTAAAAATTCTCAGAGGATTCTAATGTGCAGCCAAAATTGGAAAACACTGCTCTGTATCTCCTTCAGTTCTGTGTTGCGCAGCTCCTCCTGCTAGGAGAGAACAGTCATTACCTCTCAGAATAAAGAGATCTTGCCTAGAGCAGGTTTTGCCTGCTTTCTTTGTTTACTGCTTTTCTTATCCTCCACCTTCCCTAGAGCCTAAAGGAGATGCACTTAAGCCACTTGGTTATTGTTAGCATCATCCCAGAGAGCAGTGGTGTGTTGGGGCTGGCTCATACTGGCTAGCGAGGGCAGATTGTGTGCTTCTCTTTCCAACTCTACATTCAGTGGCATCATGTTGGTAGCTTGAACTTGGCTGTGGTTGGAGTATTTACACCAGAGAAATCAGCAAAGACTACCTGTCAGATTCTGTTTTCTCCCTCACCTACTCCTAGAGAGCTGGTCTGCCTTCACACACTCCCTGTAGGTAAATACTGCTAAGGAGGAGGGCTTTATCTAGTTAAAGTAGTTGTAAAGTGGTTGTTTCAGTAGTTCTCTCAAGCTTTCACTTTTGCTAACTTACCATTTGGCATTTAATAATATGTTTAATGTTGGCAATGCTTTTACTCCTTTGGGAGATATAAAAAGATGGACATGATTATTGTGTTTCTTCTATCCATCTTGCTTGGAAAACCTTAGAATGATATTTCCAATAGTCACTGTTGTCTGGTGCCATCATCCATAGTGTTATTCTCAGTACCTGGACAGGGTAGCAGGAATCAGTGTTAGCTTTTATTACTGTATCTCACTTAAGGTTTTTCACTGAATCTAGTATTTGCTTGGAGTTGATGGGCATATGACTTACTTGATTTCAATTGATCATTGAATTTCACTGATTACAAAGGGATTCAAGATATTTCACAGACATTTTGTGTAAAACCCTGTGGGGCAGCACTGATAAAAGACTTACTTATTCTTAGTGATTAAAACAAGATCTGGAGTCAGATCTGTTTCTGAATCCTGGCTCTTCTACTCCTAGTTGAGCAATCACAGGCAAATTATAATGTCTATAAGTTTAATGTTCCTCATCTGTAAAATGAATATTAAAAATACCTTGTGATATTGTTGGGAGGATTAATTAAGATAAAACAGGAAATGCACTAAGTTTCAAACCTAACTCATTATAAAACACTCGGTGTCTTAGGTTGGAACCCCAGAAGAAAACCCTAAGGCAAAAATTTTGATGCAAGTAGTTTGAGCAGTTGTTATGGACTGAATGTCTGTGGGACTGAATGTCTGTCGTCTCTCCAAAATTTGTTATGTTTAAATCTTAACCCCCAATGTGATATTAGGAGGGTGAAGTCCTCATGAATGGGATTAGTGCCCTTACAAAACACACCCAAGAAAACCTTGTAGCTCTCTTTCTGCCATGTGAGGACACAGTGAGAAGTTGGCAATCTGCAACTTGGAAGAAAGCCCTCATCAGAACCTGACCATGCTGCTGCCCTTATCACAAATTTCATCTCCAGAACTGTGATGCTGTGTGTAAGTCACCAGTCTATGGTAATTTATTGTAGCAGCCCAGTCTAAGAGGTGATTCCAGGAAATATTGGTGGGGAGTAGGAAAGACAAGGAAGGGAAGGAAGCCAATAAAGGGTGTATTATCAAGCACCTTTGCATTGTGAGCAATTGGAGCTTACGCCTACTGGGGAACTCTGAGAAGCAATGTATTAATAGAAGATGGACTGCAGGGCTATCCCACTGTAAGATAGAGCAAGCTGAGGTATTAATACACCAACTCCTGGCAGTCACTGATTCTTAATTACCTGGAACCACAATCTTCCATATGTATGAGCAGAGCAGGATCCAGTGACCAGAGCAAGCCTTCAAGGAAAGAGTTGTAGGTGGTGGCAGTAGCCAGATGGGCTGGCATGCATAGACATGGTTCGGGGTCAAAGGGACAAAGGCAGGCACTGACATCTATGGTAGCTCAATAAACATTCAGTAGCAGTAGTTGTATATGGGAGAGGTTCTCATACCAGAATCTGCTTTACTGTCAATTACTATGAGAGAGGCAGGGACGTTATATTTAAAGGAGCATTTGTTCATTTCCTAAGTTTTGTCCCAGCTCTAATATTCACAAATATCTTGTGACATATTTCTTTTTGTATGCACAAGCATTGCTGCTTTGGGTGAGTTAAAATTACAAGAAATCCTTATGCAGTTTTCCTTTTCATCCCATAGTAATATGAAACAGTACTGTTTTAGCCATTCAACTCTGATATGACAAAGGCTAACTTTAGTTAGAGATAGTACAGCTCAGTGGAAAGACCACAGGATGAGGAGTGAGGAGACCTTTGCAGAATCTTGGCTCTATCACTTACCATTTGTGTGGCCTCTGAAAAGAGCAAAGTCTCTTAAGTCTCCAGTGAGAGGAAAAAACTTACCTGCCTAGTTAAATTGTTGTGATGAGAGCACAGGGAACAGTGCTTTGAAGAGAAATTGTCTTGAATGCTGAGATCTATATAGGAGTAGCCAAGTCTTCTATCAGCCAGCAGAGCAAGGTGCTTCTGGCAGGATTCCTTTTGGCAGGATTCCACGGTAGGGCTTGGTGAGCACCTCGTGCTTCTCCTATATCCGCAGCACTGCAGTAATTTGTGATCTGAAGACACGATGACTCTCCTGGGGCACATTAGACACATGGATGTAAATCAATTGGTTCCAAGGATTCTCTGCAGCTCTTGTCTTCAACGGAGAGTGTGGCTGCAATGGGCTGTTTTAGTTTCCTCCTGGAAAACAGTGTTGTTATTGGCCTCTGACATCCCAGAATGTTTTTTTTGGCTTCTCAAACATGAAGGAAAATAATCCATGGAAAATGCCTATATAATTTCATTCTTCCTTGTTCTCAAATCCAAGGAATGATCATGTCAAATTTGGGGAGTGAAAGGTGTCTTTGCCCATAGTGTGCCTACTACCACTTTGCGAATTAAGTTCTGCTCACATACAAGGTATGGGTTATGAATTTCTAAACTAGTTTTAAGTGGGTAAAGACTTAACTGGATAAATACTGGGAGGACTTTGGAATTTCAAGGACTTAATGAGTATTATGAACTTTAAAGAGCTCTTTTTCTATTGATTAGATTATCCAACATAAGCCTTTTCTTGCAGCTCCACATCATATCAAGGAATTTATAATTCGTATATATTTTAAAGATGCAGTGTAGCATTCTAGCAATTAAACAGTCTCAGTGTGATGCAAATGTAAATTAGTCTGCTAGATTCTGTATTTTAAATTGCAGTGCAAAATTATGTTATGTTTTAAGAATGTCCTACTGTTAGAAAAAAATAACTGTATCTCTCTATTTTTAAATAAATTTAGACAAATATAGAGCTCACACCCAAGATCCTAAACTCAAGTATATGAGAACTCAGATTTACAGGTTAGTAGTTATTAATCAGAAAATCTAGAACTTAACAATAATATCATTCAATATTAGTGTGGTTATAGTTTTCCCTAATTTCAATTTTTAGAAAAAAATTTGGTGAAATGTTTTGGAAAATAAAAATGATGAAGCAATTAAAATTATTGGAAAATAATTGTTTAATTTTTTTCTTTAAGAGGATTTTTTTTGATCAAGTCAACATTCTCTATTACTTTAACACA
>VBSM01001681.1:5035723-5081792 GCA_008086735.1 Cheirogaleus medius
ACTAAATAGCATTGCTGTGGTTTTGCACGTGTGTGTGTGTGTGTTTGTGTGTGTGTGTCTTGGGGGATGGTGGTGAGGTGGGGTTAGGTAGTTTCTTCTTTAGATAATTGTCAAATATGAATTCACTGGATTTTCAGTCTAGGATGCTGCTTTAGTTGCAGGCTCTAGTTGGGGTGTGAGCTTCTTTTATCTTGTGCTGCTTTTCACAGCCCTGAAAGGAGAAAGTGTTGGGGATAGCTAATTATTACTGTATCCTGTTTATTACTGTAACAACAAAATGATGTGTTACTTGGACTAATCATTAGCCTGTTTGGTAAAGATTTCTTCCCAGCGACTCGGTCCACTTACTAAACAATTTAAGTGCAACTTTGGGCAAAGTGGCACTTTCCACCCATTCTCTGCTGCTGTCAGGTTCTTGCATGTAGCAGGAGACTCTAGTCTTCATACCCTTCCTGCTCCTTTACCCCTTTAACTCCGAGATACTTGAATATTGCTGCTCAGCAAAGCTAATTCATATTTCGTTTGCATGTTTACAAAGACGCTTGGGGAAAAGAATGAGGTAGGTTTTACTTAAAGTGAGCTTATTAAACATTAGCATTTTTTTCACATATTAATTTTTTAGTGTTTAGTGTTTTTAGTGTTGAATGTTTATCCCTTTCAGATATTTAGAAGCCAACTGCCAAATCCTTCCCCGGCCATTATACAACCAAGTCATTTCCTTTGGCTCCAATTCAGATGTAATTTCCTTGATCTTTTTTATAATTTCTGCCTCCCCGCCCAGTCCCCCCTTTCCCTTAATTGCTTTCCTCTTGGGTATTGTGCAGCCTGATGCTAGACATAATTTTCTGACATTCGCCTCAGGAGACTACATTGGAGGGACTTATTTTTTTTCTTTTCTTCTCATCTTCTTCTCTTCTATTTTCTCCCTTCATTCTCTTTAAAGTAATAAAAACAGAAACTTTTTTCTCTTAGAAAGTTTGGCATACAGCGATCTCCTAAGGGAATATAGCTTAGATGAACTTCATCAAAGTTTTCTACTGTTGTTAAATTTTCATTTGTTTGTTTGTTTTTATATGAGCCAAACCTTTTTTTTAATTGGAAAAGTAAACCGTGGTCATAGTATTAAAAAAATTAAATGCTCAAAAGTAAGTCTCCCTCCTACCCAGGCTTCTGACTCCAGCCTTCTTCCCCAGATATAATCACTCATATCATTGTAACCCTTCTGGAACTATTCCAAGAATAAAATGTTGTATAGATGAGGAGGTGGGGGTAGGAGAAAAGAATGAGAGAGCATTCCTATTTTTAAAAAGACTAATAGTGACAGATTGTTAGGATTTTTTCATTTAAAATATCTTGGAGGTCTTTTTTATAATCAGCTTCTGCAAGTCTCCTTTACTCTTTGTGATAGCTGTATAGTATGGATGTGTTATAATCTATTTTACCTGACCTTCATCAGTGCACATTTAAATTATTTCAAATATTTTTTATTTGTTTATTTTGCTATTACAAGTCGTACTATGATAATCATACTTATTTGCATGCCATTTCATCATAAGCTGGTATATTTGTTGGATAAGTTCTATGCACACTAAACATACATGTCTAGGCATGCAGATAGATGGTATAACTACTTGTATACATAAACAGAGCCAGTCTGTACCCTGATTTCCTTTCTTTAAAAAGTCCCTTAGGAAAGTGACAGGTACAAAGCCACCTCATTCTTTTCAGGATCACCTTTCATTTCCCCTCTATAGATATAAATGTCAGGGTGTTTGTTTCTGCAGTGTAGGCATTCTATTCATGCCTGCAGAAGCAGCACGAGAAGATTTCCCTGTATATGAGATGAACTAGGCTGAAGAGGCTGAAGCCAGCAGCACTGAGGCTTGTCATAGTTCTAGAATGTTTGCACAGAAGCCTAGGCTGGTAGCAATGGGAGAAGCTTTGGGGTAATTTAATTCAATCCCTCATTCTCGAAGTAAAGAGACTTGACATTTAAGGGAAGTCAGTCTCACACCCTGGTCACTCAATCAAATGAGGGTCAGAACCTCCTAACCCCCTAACTCACCATCCACGGCTTTTGTCTCTGTATTTCCTATAGGCTGGCTCTCCTATTGTTTACTATTAATATTTCTTCTCATGACTGTGTAGGAGACTCTTCTCTTGACTTGTAGACTCAGAGTTGAAATAGACATTTAAAAACCATCTCATTCAACCTCCAGAGTCTAGTCAACATTTGACAGGCAGTTCTCTCTTTTAGGAGAAATTTTTCCAACTTCTCCAAGGCCCCAATCTCCATTTAATGATGGTTACCAAGCCATTGCTAAAAATTAATGATATAACTTTTGGGAAAAAAAATAAGATAGTTCTCTGTCTTTATCTCACTTTCTTGCATCACTTTTGAAGAGTCTGAGTTGGCAGGGAAAACAGTGGGCAGTCAGCCCTGGCCCTGTTGACGTAGCGTGGGAGGAGGCGAGCAAGCAGAGACTTCTGCCAGTGCTGACCTTAATGAGCCAGATCACAGCTGAGTTGGTCCTTTTCTCTTTAGAGGCAGCAAAGAGAGATGCTGGTTGGTGTCCTTTCTCAGCTGAGTCTACTCCCAGATGAACAGGTCATCTGTCAGAGTCATTTAAGCTAAGAGTGCCACAATGAGGAGAGGCTGGGAAGTCAGTGGGCCTGTGTGTGTGTTGTTAGGTGAGTGTGTGTGTGTGTTGTTAGGGGTGTGTGTGTGTGTTGTTAGGGGTGTGTGTGCTACGTACGTGCTGCTGTTGAATTCTGTAGGTTTTTGGCTTGTGGACGTGGACAAGGTGGTAAAGAGCAGGACCTCCAGAGAACCTAGAAAGTGTAGTACAGGGATAGATTATAACATTCATCTCCTTAAGTTATCTTTAAATAAAACTTTAATGTTAAGAAACTGTAATAAATCATATGCTTTTTGCCTGAATGTTTCATCAAGAAAACAAACTTAAATATTTTATTCACGTTAGAGTAAATTTTGAAGTTAGACCAATTTTTAAGAAAAAAAATGCAAGGGAATGTATAGCTCATGACACTTAATGAGGAAAAAGACCTAATATTTATTAAGTACAGTATCGATCAGAATACACTGGATTATGCCACTCTAACCTATAAGCCCCATATTTCAGTGACTTAAGATAGGAAAAGCTCATTCTTTGCTCTGGCTACAGGTCCGGCTTAGGTTGTCGTGTGTGTGTGGCTTGGTGTGTCTGCGCTCACTGAAGTCACTCAGAGACACAGATAATTGAGGCTTCACCTCAACAAGTGCTTCCGCCATCTCTAGAGCCTTGGAACAGGGGAATGGCACTTCACATCCTGATTCTTAAAACCTTATTAAAAGTGAAACAGATGACTTCCGTTCCCGTCTCACTGGCCAAAACAAGTCATATGGCTCTACACCCAATTTGAGGAGGGCAGGAAGTTTGCCTGGAAGGGAGCAGAACTGGAAATCCTTGGCAAACAATACCAATTATGACCACAAGCGTCTGTTATGTGGAAGGCACTTTGCTAGGCATTTAATTGTAACAAAATCCATTTTGTAGGTAGAAAACAGGTCTACAGAGGTCGAGCAACTTGTGCATGGTCACACAGCTAATAATTGGAAACGAGAACCTGTAACTGAGGTGTGAAGTGCATGCTCTATTTTTCTGACATTATGCTTATCAAATATATGCATGTCATTGAGGAACTAGAAAGGACAAAAAGAAGCAAGGAGAATTTAATAATTGTATTTGTATTTTGGATCACTTTCATCTTAATAAGGCACTTTGCTCCCCCTTAGACCGGTGCTCTAAAGTGCACTGAGATGACTGGTAAATTCTAGAGTCTCCACTATGTTCAGGACACTGTTCTTAGTTTGTGAGGGGAAGGGAAAAAAATCAGAAAACAACCTTCTGTGTCCTTGTAGAGTTTATTACACCATAAAAAGTGAGACAAATATCTTTTAAAAAAAAGTGTATGGACACTTAAGATTCCACTTAAAAATTAATACATGCTGCATCTGTTGAAGCTTGAACAGGTGTTTTATAAAAGAATAAGGATTTCTTTTATATGGCAAATAGCAAAATCTTGGAACTTGTTCAGGTATAAGTGTATATTATTCCAAGCATGGTTTAGAACAGTTTAAAACAACACATTTTTCAAATCAGGGACTCTCTGAGAATCTGCTGAAAGCTATTCTCTCTCCCAGGAAAATATATTTACACATTGGCAATTTTTTCTTATAGTTTTTGGGGTTCCACATATGCATTCTCCACCAGAGACCCATCTATTTGTTTAAAATTTCATGATTTAGATAATCATTCAATTCTGAATAGTACCTACCACATATTAGGTACTCCATAAATATTGCTAAATGAATGAATGGAGACGGGTGGAGGGAATGTTTGAGATACAGCTCTAATCTCTAATCCTGTAAGGAGTCCATTCTATGCTCTTCCTGTGTGGCTGTCACTCAGAAGGATGATCTTTGCTTTTTGCTCTGGATCATTTTCGCCCATAGTGTGTGAACTGGGCCCAGAGTAACCGAGAGAAGATCAAATAATAAATGAAAATAAAGCAATGGACTGATTATAACTGTCAGATCTGGCCGTTAGAGTTGGTTCTTGAAACATGTAACCAATTCCAAGGGAAAGGGAAAGATGTCTTGTTATCTACCCTTGACAGAGCACCTGGTGTACACTAGGCACTGGCGAAGCACTGAGGAAATATCAGCCCTAATCAAAGCGTGAGCAGTTAGCTATGAGACCACAGAAAAAGGCAGGGCCTTGAGGAGTAAATAGGAGTTTGCCAGGTTAGAAGGGAAGTCCAATCAAAGGGGAATAGCAAAGGCATGGGCACTTGCATATGCAGAGAAGTTTGAGAACTTCAAGAAGAAGAAGTCCAGTGTTGTTTTTTTCCCCCACAAATTGGAAGATAGCAATGCCTTTCACAGAGGATCGATTGCAATGGTAAGAATTGAATCCAATAGACCTGGTAGGTAGTACCCAATGTAATGTGAGGATTTCTCCAGGAGCCAAGGATATTCTTTCATGAACCATCCTCCTGATATTGGTCCCTGCTACCATGCCTAGAATGTAAGAGGCACCCAAAAATGTTTGCTGGGTAAGTGAATGAATGACTATTACATGAGACAATCTAGATTTGGCCATTTGGGATGGAGATAAAGTTGAGAAACATTTTGGAAGTAGAATGGGTAGGACTCAGTGATGTATATGTAGGGCAGACCTGGTTCTAGGTAGGGAAAAAGGAGAAGAAAGCGAGAGATAAATGGAAAATTGGTTTGAGCTATTTGATATGTGTGAATCTTGGTGATGTCACTTCTGTTGTCTCTACTCTTTCACCTGCTGGTCTGTCTTTAAGGCCATGTTCTGAGGATTGTAATGAGGGGCTCTGAGCCCCCTTCAATCCTATATGTTCTGCCTTTAATCTTCTAGACTTGAATCTTGAGAGTCAGGAATAGACAACAGAGAAGGGATAGGAGAATACTTTTGGAGAAACGTGACATGCTTACTTGTAATGGAGTGATATATCAAATGCACATTTCAGTGACTTTCAACCAGACATCCTGGCTTGACCATTCAGGTCACTGAAAAGGCTGTAGCTTAACACACTTACTGTGTATGTGGCCCAACTCCTTTCCTTTGGCCTTACAATAATGCTTATTTGTTGAACTCTGCTTTGGATGGGTTCCTGGGTCAGGCATTATCACATGTGTTTGTTGCAGCAACACTGGGAGGTAACCACAGTTACTGCTCTTTACCAGTGATGAAACTGAGGCTCATAGTGGTTCAGTTACTTGCCTAGGGTCACATAGGAGCTACTGACACTTAATCCTTTAGAGTATAAGGAGATTTATTTATTTTATTGTATTTTATTTTTTCCAGCATATTATGGGGGTACAAATGTTAAGGTTACGTATATTGCCCTTACCCCCCCACCCCCTCGAATCAGAGCTTCAAGCGTGTCCATCCCCCAGTTGGTGTGCATCGTATTCATTATGTATGTATTTACCCCTCCCCTACCCCCCTACCTGCCCGACACCCCCGATAAATGTTATTCCTACATGTCCACTTAGGTGTTGATCAGTTAATACCAATTTGCTGGTGAGTACATGTGGTGCTAAGGAGATTTAAATTCCAACACAGGACTTTAAGAATCATTTAAATAAATGTTTCCTCAAGGAAAAAAAGAAGTCATTCTATGAGGGTGTTACTATAAAGAGGTTTTGTTTCTTGTTTTAGTTTCTATTTTTGTTTTTTCCTGTCTCTGCAAAAGCATGTTCACATGGAGGAGAGTGTCCTGGACGAAGACCCAGGTGATCAGGATTTTAGCTTTAGTTTTGCCCCTAACTACCTCTGTGGTCTTATAGCAGTCATTGGACATTCCAGGACTTCTCTTTCCTGTGACATCTCTCTGAGGTTGTCTCATCTATCTCTAAAGTTTTGACTAGCTATAATAAGCTACACTCCTTTCTCTTCCGATAATAAATTATGGTAATGAGACTGAACTATTTGAAATCAACTGTGGATTGTGTGGATTGGAGAGTAAATCAAACATATCATGAAAATAAACATTGTCAGAAGATATTACCAGCATTTTCCAAGCAATAAGCATTTCTGGAGTAATATGATTATATATCCTATTTCTGCTATTCAGTATGAATATCTCCCTCCCCCTCCCCTCTTTCTCTCTCTTTCATATGCCTCTCACAGTGTATTGTAGGGCTTACAATTCTTTTCTTTTCAAGGCTGTTTTGAAGTCATTTAATGACCTGAATCTTTAGAAGCGCCCAGTAGTAAGACATATTACTTGAATATGTGATAGGATTTTAGTGTTCAGATGACATATTTCTTAAAATAATGGGGTTAGTCATTCAAAAGAAAGAAGGCTCTGTTAGGCATTCATATTCATAGCTTACTGTCACTATAATTCAGGGCACTGTATTATGTTTTAATTTAGGTAGCTTTGCACATGAGTGGGCAGCTGGGGGAGTTTGGTAAGGGGAGCAAAACAGATCACCTGAAATTGCAACTGAGAGTGGTTGCGACTTCCCCTTATTTTCCAGAGAGGCACCATCGTGCTTCAGTGCTATAGGCAGTTACACAAGTAAGCTAGACTGGGTGGAAGATAGCTAGATTTTTAAAAAAATTTTTTTAATTTCCATAATCTGATAGTGTTTTCAGCAGAGTTAACACAGTGGTGCTGGATGGGAGTGTTTAGGAAGCTGGTGTCTCTACTTTGGTGCCAGCCCTCACACTGTGTTCAGCTCAGGCATATTGGCCTGGGTGATTGATAATCTGTTCTGAAAGTACAGTGTTTGAGTCCTACTCCTAAATAATCCAGGCTGGTGGGATTTTTCTCTTATGGGTTTTGATTAGAAACACCCTTCCTCTCACCTCCTACCCCATCCCCCCTGCCTAGATGTTGCACTATTTCAGTGAGTTATTTTCCCTGTACTTGATGTTTTTGGTGTCTTCATTGCCCATTCATGACCAGTTCCTCTGGACTTGTAGACTCATTAACCCAAATCCCTCCGATCTTGTTTTCTAAATTGTTGGCCTTTTGGTTTAGGTCAGAGGACTCTTTCCTGATTTATAGCCTATGGCCAGTTTGCAGCCAGGGAATTGGGCTACAGGTGTAATTTATGGAACAGTCACTGCTCTAAGACACTTTGCTTGCATCTGTCTCATTTTATTCATTATACAGCTTTCCTGGATTGGAGAGTGCAATTATTATTAACTCCATGTTATATATTGGGGAATGGAAGCTTAGAAAAGTGTGTGACTTGCCAAAGGTCACAGAGCTGATATGTAGTAGAGTTGGAATCTCATTCCAGATGTCCGATTTCAAAGAGTCTGGGATAGTACAGTGTTTCTCAGATATCAAGTGCATCAGAATCACTTAGAGGGCTTGCTGAAACAGCTTCCTGGGCTCCATTTCTGAATCAGCAGGTTTGGGGTAGGGGCCTGGAAATTTGCATTTCTAGCATGATGCTGATGCATCCAGTCTAAGTACCACACTGAGACCATGAGTGTGGTGGACAAAAATGGATTGCTAGAGTCAGGCTGCCTGGATTCAAATCCTGGCTCCATTACGTACTAAGGGCAAGAACTGGGGGAAATCACTTTATCTTTACTTATTGCTCACCTATACCTGCTTCATAGAGTTGCAGTGAGAATTGGATGAGATAAAGTATTTCAAATGCTCTAATGGAATGTCTACAATGGAATAGTAACTCTATTATAAGTTACCTATTGTTATCATTCTTACTAAATGACACTGCCAGGACTTTGCTCGTCTTTCCCATGCTCTGAGACATCGTTATGTTCTATTTTTGAAGTCCCGTTATTTGTCTATCCCACCCATGTTGTTTTCTATCAAACTCTGAGGTATTATTTTTCTCTTTCTTCTATGATTACTGCCCCTAGCTCACATCTTTCTCCCTCCAACCAAAAGTACAGTGTTTAGAAGCCTCCACATCCATGTGGATAGGGTAAAACTTCCAACTCTCTGGCTTCATGGCCTTGCTACCTCAACTTTAATTTTCTCCAGCTGTTCTTTCCCCTTCCACTGCCTGGCACAGAGAATGCAGTAGAATTGTTTGACTTCAGAAATCCCCTTCTAGAATGAGCTCCTTGAAGATAGGGGCTGTGTGCACAAATCTCGGCTCCACTGTGGAGCAAAAGTGCCTCCTACATTTAACAGGATCCTAACCAATACCTGGTGAGTGAATGTCTAAGTGAGGGAATTAGAAGGCATGAGGTCCGAAGAGCTTTACCACCTGGGACAGATTATTTTGCTGTTATGGGATTTGTTTTCTTCAGCAGAAGGCTTGCATTAGAATTAAGAAATTTTAAATATATGCCCCCCTTTGCTGTTATCATCTGTACACTACCCCCCTGGTCAAATGATTTCTTATGTAACGGTTTGATAACAACGCTGATAGCCACAGGCTCTGTGCATGTTCTTCTGCAGCTCTCTTTGAAACAGGGCTCCTCTTACTGTGTACATGGTGCTGAATGGAAAAGAGGTCATGCTAGTGTACACTGTGGAGAATTTTCTTTTTCAAAATCCCCTTGGCTCTATCTGAGAAGCTGTTACATCGTTCCAGGATCAGGCTGATGGGCATGGAGACATTATTATCCTTTGGTAAGGGCTGTTTTTTTTACAGTTTAGAGGATGCCCTAGATGTATTCTGACAAGAGTTAGGCTCCAGCGGGATGTGCTTCGATAGCAGTGTGGATGTCAGCAGTTTCTCACCGAGCTCCAGTGTGGGGTTGGTTGTTTTGCATCCCAACTCAGTGTAAGTAGGGCAGGGCATTGAACTGGGAGAGAATGCCTTGTATCCAAGATGATCTAACACCCATCTTGTATCAGTGTGGCTATAACGCATTCTGGAAAACAATGCTGACTTTAAAAAAAATTTTATAACATTTTTTTTGTCCCTGGTGACGAAAGAATCAACATGTTATGATAAAAATGTATAAAAATTTAATGGAGACTATAACAAGACTAAAACTTTGGGATAAATCCTACTAATCTTTAGTTCATTCTTTCTCTCTCTCCTACTCTCCCCCTTCCTCCCTCCCTTTCTCGCTCCCTCTACAAGCAAACAAAATTAAGTAATAAAATATACTGATATTTCTCAATTGCCAACACAAAGTATTACTTTCTCATGATCTCTAAATATGCTTCAAGAATATAACTTTCATTGGCTGTGTGATATTCAATTGAGTGGATATAACACACTTAAAAAAACAATCTTAATTATTTTTGGATATTTATATAGTTCCTAAATTATTACTATTATAATAAATGTTGTATTTATTGAAGCTTCATCCATACATATAAATTTTCTGTATATTTATGATAATTTAAGTAAAAAAACTACATAAAAGTATAATTTTTCTGGATTACAAGGCGTGAGTATGCTTTCCTGTTGCATAAATTTCAAGCAATTTTTTTTATGTAAACCATTCTAATATTTAAGATTTTATTGGTTGATGAAGACATAGAGAACCACAATGTACCAATATCCTTTAAAGAAATTGACTTAGTAGTTAAAAATATGCCCCCATCAATCCCAGAGCTCTCAAATATAAAAAATATATCAGGCCAATAAAATTTGAATGCAAGTTTCATCAATCCTCAATGAACTGGTAATTAAATATATTTCAGAGAACACAAAAAGAAAAAAAACTCGACCAACTCATTTTATAGACAAGTATTACCTTAATATTAAAACCAGATGCTGACAGTAAAAGAATTCTAATGACTAATCTCATTTAGAATCATAAATGAATAATTCATAAATAAAATACAAGCACATAAAAATCAAGTATTTTAAAAATACAAGAAGATTTATTTCAGGAATGAAGGAGTGAAGGAAGGATCTGTGTATCAATATATATCAATATTTTATCATTAATATCTGACAGAGATTAAAAGAGAAAAATATTAACATTGTCTTCATAGAGGTAGTAAATTTTAACCTGAATATCCTAGGCTGGATCTTCTGGGAAGCAGAGCCTGAGGCATGGATTATAATGTTGATACTCTGAGAGGTACAAGTCCTAGCAATGAGTGTATGATGTGAGGCAAAAAAAGAAGTAAAGCAATATGTTGCTGTACTGGTCACTTCTTCCACACAAGTTGCAAAGACATTCAGTTGCAAATATATTCAAGTATATTCCTTCTGCTCATGGGAACATCTCCAAAAGTTTTGTAAGCTGAAACTGCACTGTAGAGGGGCAGAAGGAGGGGGAATTTATGTGTCTGGTACCCTTCCTTGTTTCCCATTGGTCAAGTTTCATTCCGCAGAGACCTACTACTTCTATGTCTCAGGCAACCTGATGGCTGCTCAAGAAGGCAGATCACAAGCCCTGCTGTGTGGCATCTCATCGAAGCCCAGAAGTGGAGGGGAGATTCAGTAGGTCAAAGTACCAACCAAGAGAGAGGAGGAGGCAGCTCAGGGAAATGCAGGAAGCACACAGAAAACTTATATACAATATAATGCAGAAAAAGCATTGCATGAATTGTATCACGTCTTTGTGATAAAAAATAAAGCAAGAGAAAACCTCTTAACCAACTAAGAAAAAAAGAGAAATTACATAATATGATCAAATATATCAGCATCAATGAAGGTGGACATCTGAAAGCTATGACAAATTTCATATTGGTGAAAGTTTAGACATAGTCCCATTAAGTCAAGTACAAGACAGGGATGCATAGCTTCACTGCTACCATTCCATCTTGTACTGGAGATCCTAGCCCTTCCCACTAAAAGAAGCCAAAAATAAATGTAAAACAAACAACAAAAAATGAAAACAATAACAAAAGAAGAAAACACCCCGGAACTTAACCACATGCTTATAAGAGAAACTGGATATACAATTTCTATCTGGTGACCATGTGCTCAGCTAAAACTGGTGTATGTGTGTGGAGAGGGGGGTAACAAGGGGAGGAGAAGAAAACTCAGCAGAACCTGCAGACAATAATTAAAAATAATAAAAGAGCTCTGAGTGTTTCAAGATAAAGTATTAACATAAAAATTCGATACTGAGCCCTATACCAACAATAATCAATTTAAAATGTTATGAATAAGCATATAAATTATAACAAAACAAAACTATATAATACCTAGAAATAAGTTTAAGTGCCAAGTGTGCAATATTCTTACAGAGAAAATTATAAAACATTTCTTAAACACATAAAACAAGATAGTAATAGATCTTTCAATTATGTTAATTCTCCCCAAATTAACCTATAATATTGACACAATTCCAATAAATTATCAAACAGAATTTTTCATAAAACTGGGGAAACTTATTCTAAAATTTATATGTCGAGGTAGATGTCCAAGGGTAGCCAAGACAAACCAGTCAGCAAACAATAGGAAAAGAGCAAAGAACATCAACAGGTAATTCATAAGGGAAGAAACATACATAGAGAGGTTCAATCTCACTAGTAATCTAATAAATCTGAATTTAAGCAACTAATCACAAATTGTCATTTTATGTGCCTTAGATTCATGAAATTTAAAATGATAGCAATATTAAAGGTTGGAAAGAGTGTGGGAATGCTTGGTTGGAGTGATACTTAGGGTGGAAGTGAAATTGGCACCAACATTTTGGAGAACAACGTGCTACCATCTAATAAATTTGAAGAATGGCTGTACTTTAATATCCATGTGTATTACTTCTAAGTATAGTCAATCTTCATTATTCACAAATTCCGTATTTGCAAATTTGCCTACTTGCTAAAATTTATCTGTAAGCCTCTAATCAATATTCATGGTGCTTTGCAGCCACTTGTGGACATATGCAGGGCAGCGCAAAATTTGAGTCACTTGACATGCATGTTCCCAACTGAGGTTGAACAAAGCAACACTCTGTCTTCTTATTTTAGTTTTCATGCTGTAAACAAGTGTCCTTCTTATGGTTGACTTAGTGCCATGTTATTCAAATTTTTGTGCTTTTTCTTGGTTACTGCACTGTTTAAAATGGCCCATTAGAGTAGTGCTGAAGTGTTCCAAACTGCAAGATGGCTGCGAGGTGGCTTACAGAGGTGCACTAGACAAATTTTGTTCAAGTATGAGTCATAGAGCTTTTGGCCATGAGTTCAATGTTAATGCATCAACAATATATATTAAATAAGGTGTCTTTAAACAGAAACACACATAAAACAAGGTTGTTTATAGATTAGTTGACAAAAATATTGTGACCAGAGGTTTACAGGTACCTAACCCTGTATTTCCCCAAGTAGCAGTGATTGGTTCGGTATGAGCTAATTCAGTGTACACAATGACTTTATAGAACATAACTACCACAAATAACAGGAGTCAACTGTGTATACCATAGAGAAACTCTCACATATGCTCAAGGAGACATATAAAAAATATTCATTATTTTTAATGGTGAAAATGTGAATATACCCTTATGTCTTTCATGAAGGAATGGGTAAATACATTGTGTTATATTCATATAATGAAACATGTTCATAGCACTGATATTTTAGTGGAGGGACATACAACAAACAAAATCACTATGTAGAGTATATAGTATGTTGAAAGGTAGTTCATTTCATTAGGAGGAAATAAAGCAGAAAGGGAAGATAGCAAGTGAGTCCTGGGAAGGTGGGGTGCTTTGAAATTTTAAATAAAGTAGCCAAGGTGTTAATAATTTGGCCTTCTCTTCTTATTTCATGAAGTTGAGTTTCAGAATTTATTAAATAGTAATTGTAATAGCAGATGTTCCTATTTTATTTCTGACTTAGAATCTATTAATAGCAAATAGTATGCAATGTGTAAATGTTTACTAAATGAATGCCTTCGATGTTTCACCTTTAAATGTGATTTTAGTTATTGACCAATGCTTTCACATTTCAGTACTCTTAAAACTCTGCATATATTTTTGTGTTTTATTGAGTATTTTAATTGGAAATCTGGAAAAAGTGTTTTAAATATTGCTGGCATTCCTCCATTCTTCTCTGGAGTCCCGTGATCAACATTTTAATCTAAGTGAAGCATTATGCCTGGTGTGAATTGATGAGTAATGAATGATTTTTAAATTGAACTAATGAAGAAACTGAAAGGGTGAAGGGAGTATATTATTTATCTTAATTTGTAGTTTTCAAATAACCATATATGGTAAAAATGGGCTCTATTGTTCTCTTGCACTGGGCTTTGCAAATGGTAGGAATGGGCTTCCCTAAGGGTACTAACATTTATTTAAAAACTATTATGTTCTAGGTACAGGACTAAGTCCTTTACATATAATTATAATAATACTCACAAGGTTGATATATCTACAGATAAGTAAACAGTTTTTAAAAAGTTATGTGACTGTCTCAATGGCATGCAACCTGAGCCACAGCAGAGCTGGCATTCAAACTCAGTTGGCCTGAGACCAAAACCTGTGCTCTACTCTTTGCACAATGATACTGGTTCCCAGAATCATAATCACTGTCTTCAGAACTGCCTGTTGATTTTTATATGTTTTTTTTACATTGAATTTTATATTCAGTATCTCCATGCCAAAGCATATCAGCATATAGGGGGAATAAATTATTTTCAATTTAATAAACATTTATTGAGCTCCTATGTCAATTATTTTCAAACCTTATTTGAAGAAATGGAAAAGATGATCCTCAAATTTATATGGAATTGTAAGGGCCCCCAAATAGCCAAAGCGATCTGGAGAAAGATGAACAAACTTCTTGATTTCAAAATTTACTACGGTGTTACAGTAATCAAAACAGTGTGGTACTAGTACAAGGATAGATGTATAGACTAGTGGGATATAATTGAGGGTCCAAAAATAAACCCATCCATCTATGAACAACTAATTTTTGTCAAGGGTTCCTAGAACTTTCAATAGAGTAAAGAATAGTCTCTTTAACAAATGATACTGAGACAACTGGATACCTACATGCAAAAGATTGAAGTTGGACCCCTACCTCACACTCTATAAAAATTAACTCAAAACGGATCACAGAACTCAAATATAAAACTCTTAGAAGAAAACATAGGAGTAATTCTTCATGACCTTGGCTATGAATTCTTAGATATGACATCAAAATCATGATCAACTAAAAAAGCAAACAAATTAGACTATATCAAAATTAAAACTTTACCAAAAAAGTGAAAAGAGACCATATAGAGTGGGAGAAAATTTACTAGGAAAGTGAAAAATACTCTATAAAATGGGAGAAAATATTTGCAAGTTCATATTTGAGAGAGGTCTAATATCTTGAATATATAAAGAATCCTTACTACTCAAGAATAAAAATTCAAGCAACCAAATTTTAAAACATGCAAAGGATTTGAATAAACATTTCTCTAAATAATATAGACAAATTGCAATAAGCATATGAAAAGATGTTCAACATGATCAGTCATCAAGGAAATGCAAACTTAAACCACAATGAGGTACCACTTCATACCCACCAGGGTGACTATAATAAAAAATGGAAAATAACAAGTGTTGGTGAGGCCATGGAGAAATTGGAACCCTTGTACATTGCTAGTGGTAATGTAAATTGGTTCAGTTGCTTTGAAAAACAATTTGGTGGTTCCTCAAAGAGTTGAACATTGAATTGGTATATGAACCCCAAATTTTATGTATCTATACACTCACACACATATGCATACACACACACACACCCCCAAAAGAATTGAAGCAGTCACTCAAACAAGTACATGTACATGAATCTTCATAGCTGCACTATTGACAATGGGCAAAATGTAGAAATAGCCCACATGTCCATCAACAGATGAATGGATAAACAAATTGTGATATACCCATACAATGGAATATTATTTGGCCATAAAAAGGAATGAAGTACTGATACATGCTACAATGTAAAGGAATCTCCAAAACATTATGCTAAATTCAAGAAGCTAGGCACAAAACGACAAATGTTGCATGACTCCATTAATAGGAAATATTCGGAACAGAAATCCGTAGAGACAGAAAGTAGATTGGTGGTTGCAGGCCAGCTTGGAGAGTGAGGAATAGGGAAAAACTGCTTAATGGTAAGGGGTTTTACCTAGAAGTGATAGAAATGTTTTAGAACTAGACAGAAGTGGTGGATGTATAACATTGTGAATGTACTAAATGCCACTGAATTATTCTCTTTAAAATGGTTAATTTTATGTAATGTTAACTTCACCCCAATAAATTATTTCTAAAAAATTAAAACTAATTATCAAAGCTTCTAGAAGGTCCAAGATAGGTACCAACTATGTCTATTTTTAAAAGATAGCACAAATGGTTCAGATGTGCACACCAAGAGCCATTGGCCTCCATATGAGCAGTGTCCTGGAAGTTTTCACAAGAATTATCTCATTATGCCATTCTATCCTCATTTAACTGTGATAGGAATTGACTCAGTGGGTCATATTCACTATGTGTCTGTCAGTTTTGGTCCTACAAGAAGTATATGCAAAGATAAAATTAGAATGCAAGAGATTTATTTGGCAGCAATGACTGCCAAAAAATAAAGGGGGAAGAGAACAGAGTAGGTGGGAAGAGCTTTCAGACAGCAATGCAGGCTCTACACTTGTACAAAGAGAAAGGAAGGAAGAAGGATAGGGTAGGAAAGGCCTCAGGCTTCAGTTCAGCTTTGAGAAAGTCTCAGCCAGCAATGAGGAGCTCCAGAGCAAACATTGTTCATCAGAGGAGTTCTGCATTGGGCTGGGATGGTCCATCTCTAGTACCTGAAACATTCTCTATCAATGGCTGGGCAGCCCTGGGAGAGTGTGGCCTCAGACGAAAGCTGGTGTGGATCTGAAGGTATGGCAGCTGGAGATTGCCCACCAGCTACACTTCTTGCAGCAGGTCCTTTTGCAGGAAGATCTGAGCAGCACACCTCCATGGTCCTCACAGTGTGATACTGGACAAATTTTTTAATCTCTCTGAGCCTTGTTTGCAAAGTGGAGTTAATATCATCTTCATTACTAGGTTTTGGGAGGACTAAATAAGATAACATAAATCAAAGTTACCGGGTGTACTATGTGGAATGAATATAAGTGACTAACCATTATTCTCTTTCCCTTTACACATATGAGCAAACTGTGACTCAGAGAGAGAAAACTACCTTCCTGCAGGCCACATGGCCAGTAAGTGGCAGGTACATGATTAAAACTCAGCCTGACTTCATGTCCTACACATATTCCATTTAAGCACATACATACCTAAGAAGTTATGCCCCATTTTTGTAACTAGAGACTGCATGGACACTCCATATTCTACAAAGCTGTCTGTGGAGAAACATCTGCCAGTGCTGGGGTGTGCACATATGTGGATTTTAGTTAATTTCCTCATGTCTTACTTTCCATTGGCACATCACAGAGAAGTGCCAAGCATCTTCTCTCATCTTTAGATACATATTGGCATTTGAAGCTTTTGGAAGGATTATAACATTTCCAGGACTGCAATATTCATCTTTGAAAAACATTATCTTATGAGGAAAAAATTAAGATGTAAATTGGTTTCATTTAAATCTCACCACTTCCACTACACACACGCACTAAGTTGACACAGCCAGACTGGAAATGGCTCCCTTTCTCCCGTGTCGTCTGTAGAGAGAGGGAGGAATAGCAGCTGCTCCTCGTCTGGGTCTTTGGAGTCATGGCAGGTGGCCAGCAGAGGTCCTGAGGAGAGCCCTGGCCACGACATTTCCCCTGCTGCTACTGCTATTGTGGAAAGTGAAATATTAATAGTACCAGTAGCCAGGAGCAACCTGTGGGCAGGGAAGACCTTAGAGTCACACAGCACCCTGTGGCTTCTCAGCCATTTGTCTCACTTCACTGGCTTTTCTGGATGTTACTCAAGAACACAGTGGCTCATCCCTCCCTATCTCAAATTGCCCACACCATGAAGTCATTTATCAGCTTCCACTGCAGAAGGAATGACACCAAACTGTGTGCTTCGGGCTTTCCCTGCACAGATTCTTTTCTGATAAAAAAAAAAAAAAAGAATAGAAAAAGGTTTAGCTTTACTATGTTTAGGAGATAAACATTTGACACCCAGTTAACCTTATAATACAGTGTTAGGCCTGGAATCCAGTTCAGTAAACATTTTTAATGCTGAGAATGGCTAGGGGCTGAAGATTTGGAGTTGAAAAACACAGTCTTTTTCTTCAAAGAGGGACGCATAGAAGCAAACAAGTTCCAACCCACTGAAATACATGTGGTGGTACAATTAAGAGATTTACGTGGCAGAGCAGAGAGGGCAGTGGTATGGGGTGTGTGTGATGGGGTACCCGAGGGCATCAAGAAAGGCTGCCAGGAAGAGGTGCTGCCCAAAGGGAACCTCAAATATGAATTATGCACACGTCAGTGGCTAACAGAGACTAGCATCTCAGGTGAAGGAAAAGATTCTGCAAAAGCAGAGATGGGAATCAGTGTGGTGTGTTTGAGGAAACTTTAAGAAGAGTTGCTTGAATGTAAAGTACAAGGAGTGATGTATTAGGAGATGAAGGAGGAGTTGGAGCTGTGGGCCAGACTGAGAAGTGGTTTTGTAGAGCACGCTGAACGACTTAGACTTCACGGGGTGAGTGACGGGAAGCCAGGGGAGGACAGTATGTAAGTAGGGGAGATACGAGGTCATGTTGGTGTTTTTAGAATGATCCTGTTCTGACAGGGGAAGAGAGATGCTATAGCAAAAGGACTGGAGCCTGGGAGATTGATTAGGAGACTGATAGAGGCCTCTACTTTTCTTTGTAAAAAATACTTTCATTTATTTCTCTTGTCTAACTATAAATTTGTATCCTTTCACCATCATCTTTTCATTTCCCCACCCCTCAGCCTCTGGGAACCTCTAATATACTCTCTGCTTCCAGGAGTTTTAGATTACACATGTAAGTGAAAATGTACTTTTTTTTGGTCTTTCTATGCCTGGCTTATTTCACTTAGCATAAGGTCTTCCAGGTTCACCCATGTAGTCCCAAATAACAAAATTTCCTTCTTTTAAAGGCTGAATAGTATCCCATTGTGCATTATATCACATTTTCTTTATTCTTTTATCTGTTGATGGACACTTTGGTTGCTTCCATAACTCGGCTTCCATAAATAATGCCGCAATGAACATGGGAGTGCAGATATCTCTTTGACATACTGATTTCAAGTCCTCAGGATATATACACAGGAGTGGGATTGCTGGATCATATGGTAATTTTATCTTTGTTTTTTTAAGAAACCTCCATACAGTTTTCCATAATGGCCATACTAATTTACATTCCCACCAACCGTGTACAAGGGTTCCTTTTCTCCATATACATATCTGACTTTTCACAAGGCCTGTCATATTTTCTCCCAGAATACTTCTCAAATATGCCCATTTTTCTTCTTCTTCTTTGTCACTATTTCACTTCAAGCTTTTGTCATTTTCTGCCTTGACTGCTACAATGATCTTCCCACTATTCTCTTTAATTCCATCCTTGCTCTTCAATCCATTCTTCACACTGCTCTAGAGTAATTCTTTATGAACTTATGTGCTGTCAAGTCATTCACCATTGCATTTAAAATCCAAAACCTTCAACATAGCCCACAGGGCATGGTCTGACCCTTGACTCAATTCTCATATTTCTCCTATTCTCAGTGTCTCAGTCATATCTACCAGCTTTAAATACAAGGGAGCTTGAAGGCTTTGCATATGTTATTCTCTCTGATTGAAATGTTCTTCTAGCAATTCCTTATTCGGCTGACTCCTACTCATCTACCAAGTTCAACTTAAATGTCTCTTCCTCAAAAGGGACTTAACTTCTCTGACTCCAACAGGTATCCCTCTTATAATAGCTCACCACACTATTTACCCTTTCTTCATATATATATATATATATATATATATATATCTTTATCCAATTTTGTAGGTGTATATGTATATACTTATTTATTTAATGTCTGTGTCTTCCACAAGGGTCCAGGTCAATCTTATTCTCCACTTAATCACAGGCACAGGAAAGAACGTGGCATAAAGTAGGAATGCAATTGATAATTGTTGGCTGGATGATTGAAAGGGATCTGGGTTAGGCCTTGCTTTGACACAGAAATATTCAGTGGCTTAATCTGTCATATATCAGATAGTCAGGTTTCCTTCCAGGGTTCCAACTGTGACCTTGGAGCTGAACCAGCTGATTTTGTGGTAATGAGGCCTTTCAATTTGTCAGCATGTGTATACTTTGGTGTACACTGTTGACCTTTGGTTTGGAGACCTCTTCTCCTCCTGTCCAAACCCATTAGCTGGCATGTGAGATCTTTCTGATATTCACAGGCACATCATTTAGGAAGTCTCTTGAGCTCTCCTGTCCCCTGACTGCTGTGTGCCTTAGAAACGCTGCCTTTTCACTGTGTTAGCTATAGCCACATCTGATTGGTGCTCACTTGTATCATAGTGCCAAATTGCAAGTAGAAAAAAATAGTATTTTGAAAGTCAATAGACTTTGAGATGTAAGAACCAAAGGGATTGTTTCCACTTTCTTAGAATCATTGAATGTCAGAATTGGTAAGTCCTTTATAGCTGCAGTCCCCAGCCCCCGAGCTGTGGACCCGTACTGGTCTGTGACCTGTTAGCAACTGGGCTACACAGCAAGAGGTGAGCAATGGGGGAGCCAGCAATGCTTCATCTTTACTTACAGCTGCTCCCCATCACTCACATCACCACATAAGCTCCACCTCCTGTCAGATCAGCTGCAGCATTAGGTTCTCATAGGAGTACAAACCCTACTGTAAACTGTGCATATGAAGGGTCTAGGTTGCATGCTCCTCATGAGAATCTAATGCCTGATGATCTGAAGTGGAGCTGAGGCAGTGATACTAGCACTGGGGAGCAGCTGCAAATACAGATTATCATTAGCAGAGAGGTTTGACTGCACAGTAAATGTAATGTGCTTGAATCATCCCAAAATAATCCACCACCCCCCCCCCGCCGGTCTATGGAAAAATTGTCTTCCATAAAACCAGTCCCTGGTCTCAAAAAGGTTGGGGACTGCTGTTTTACAGCACTAATCCAGACCCCTGTTGCACAGATAAGAAATTTGAAGCCCAGAGAAGTGAAATAATTTCTCTATGATCGCACAACTATGTGATCCCTTTGTCTACTACACCGTGCATTTAACTTAGTGACACACACAAAAACATGTGCCTGGTGACTTTAGATTGGTTTCTTTGGAAATTTTTTTATTTGTAGAAAGGTGAAAATGAAGATAGGGATGAATTGGGGGAGGGGACATATATGCTCTTCATGATTAGAGGGAAATACTCAAATTCTTCGTCTCTCAGAGCGAAAGGGGTTATTCTCAGAAGTCATGTGAACCCTAAACACTGGGGGAAGTCATAAAACACTGTCTCCAGACCCTTGGATATGATGCTTACCATTGAGTTATATAGGGGTGAAGGTTGATCTCTTATGGGTAAGTTCCCTTTTCAAAAGAGTGTTGCTGGTGAAAATAAGGTTAACTCTTCTCCTGTATGAGGAGACCTCAGCTCTCGCCTAACTTTTTAATAAAGTGGGCTTATCAATTTATTCTTCACTGAACAGGTTCTCATTTCCTTTCCTGAGACATTTTTCACTTATGCTAAGGCTGGATTTTGTTAAGTGGTTGAGTTTCAGGAGCATATTGCAAGAGATCTCACCAGTCTAATTGATAGAGTGTTTCGTTGGCTGTACTTCCTACCATCACTGAAACGTCCCTGAAATTTATGGAAAATGAGTAAGTGTAAGTTGCTTTTGCTAAAATTTCAGGTGGTGACATTTCCTGTATAAAGTATTGGCCCATGCGTTGATTGGAAATATTTCTAATCAACACCCTTAGCATCCTGTGTGTGAGCTCATTCTTTCCCACCTCACAACTGTTCATCTGCCTCATCTCACCTTGTAAGAGGCAAAGCTCATGAGAAGCAGGAATTTTGAAAGCACCTGTTTATGAAAATTCTGATTATAGGAATCAGATTTGAGAGCTTTCTACCATTCAGTAAGTCCTTTGCTGTTAAAGGAAAGAGGTTACCTAAAAGGTGGCAGCTTTGTTCTTTAGGCTCCTGTATGTGAGGGCCCAAAGAGAACCACATGTAATTGGAAACTATCAACTGAGACTGTCTCAATGGGAAGAGGGAAGGCAATTACTATTCACTCTGCACTTACTATGTGTCTGACACTGTATTAGGTGCTTAATAGGGTTACCCTATTGCCAGACTCCAGGAAGCATCATTCACGTTGCAGTCTGTGTAAAAGTACCACCAAAAGTTGTGCAGTGAGGTATCCTTACATTTATTATCATGATTATACATCTGCCACAAAATAACCACACCGATAAATGAGTCCTTTAGCTTTCAATTTTTTTTTTTTATTTAGGCTCCCAGCAGGAGATCAGAAGAAAGAATGAGGTCAGGGTATGCATTCCCCTCCCCCTTTTCCTGCAAGGTCAACCTGGGCTGGCTGTGTTACTGATTTTCCCAAGACAGCATCTTCTATACAAGCTTTTCCCTCTGGGTTCTGGCTCCTCCCATTGTCCCTTTGGACCTGTGGGTTACTGCAATATCCTTTGAAGTTCCCCTGCATCACATTTGTCCTAATTTCAGTGTGTTGTCTGTTTCCTGTAGGGACCCTGACTCAATAGGCCGAGTCTCAAGATTAAGTCTTTCTGAGTAGAAGGTTAAAGCTCTTCCTACTACCTCTTGTTAACACCCATTAAAAAGTGCCCACATTTTAACATTACTACTGAGTTAAATGAAGTCATTGGCAAGAACCTCTAGGGTGGTTCATGTTGGTTGTCTACTTGCAAAATCTCCACAGCACATTTACAGTAGTACTTGTCGCCAAGAGGACCTGTGCTACATGTAGATCTTATAGATAATGCCCAAGTGATTGCCTATTGAGACACAATAGAATTGTACTTCCTGTGAAAAGTGTCCTGCTCCCAGGACCTTGTCAGGCAGCCAAGGCTGTTCATGCAGATTCATTCAATAGCAGTAAGGCTTTGCATCTCCAGGAATATTCATTTAACGATTAAAGACCTCTGCCAGGAGTACACATTTTTGGCAGAACGGCTAGTTAGTTGATGAGCTTTCCAAAAAGACAGCTAGGCCAAAGACAATGGGACACAGAAGGGGTCTATTTTGAAAAGGGATGGAGAATGCACAGAACAGCATTTGGAGCTTTGCAGAGGGGCGAATCTGTGCAGGTGCTGTGGGGCTGTGAGGAAGCCCTAGGAGGCCCAGGGCGCTGCCCTGCAGAGGAGATGTGAAGACGTGGAGAAGAGGTAGAAATGAGACATGAGACAACTGATGCCCTATATGTTTTCCAGCAGAAGAGATGTTCAAAGCAGACAGATTATCAGGAGTGAATCCATAACTAGAAAGGGCCCCCATGAAAGAGATCACAAGAACAAGAGAGGCTAAAACATTTTTGGAGGGCATTTACCCATTCTTTAGTTTCATCCCTTAAATTAGGCCCAGGGTTGTGGTAAGAGTTTTCCAGAAACCACTGGAACTTGTATCAGTGTCATCCCTGCCCCAACGTCCATAGCCATGGATTACATAGCAATGGAATGAGAATGGTGACATGCAGTGGGGTGGAGAGCCAGTGGTTAACAACAAGCTCTGGTGTGAGATCCTGATACTTAGTAACCATGTGCCTTTGACTAAGTTACACAACCTGGTTGAGCTTCATTCAGTTCCTCATCTGTAATGATGATAATAATAATAGTAATAATAATAATAATACATGCATGCATACATTCCCCACAGGTTTGCTATGAGAATTAAAGAAGTTAATTAAAGTAAAGTGCTTAGCACAATTCCTGGGTCTTATTAAGGGCTCACCTGTATTATGCATCATAGTTATTGTTACTACTATGCAAAAAGGGAAGAAAAAACCACTATTAATAATTGATGGGAGAGTGGCAGAAAAATCTTACTGGTTCTTGAGTTTGGCTGGAGCTGGTTTTGGCTGTGTAACTCAAAATCATCTTTTGGGTGCCCTTTGTCATTTACCCATTCAACACATATTCCTGGAGTGTCTACAACATGCCAAGCATTGAAGGAGATGTTGGATCTATAATGGGAAACATTCAAAGTCTCTCCTCATGCAGTTCACCTGAGAGTGGAGGAGATAGACCAGAGAACAGATAATCATAATACAAGATGGTATGTGCTATAGGAGGGGTAGATCCAGCATGTTAAGGATACAGGGAGAAGGAAGAAAGGAAGAGAAGGGGGATAGGAAGTTTAAGTTGGCTTGGAATGTCAAGGTTGGCTTCCTGCTGATGCTAACCAACGCCTTGAAGAAAACAGATAATGCAATGAAGGACAGACCCAAGGTCATAGTTACCTTATTAATTAATTCAATAAGTGTTTATTGAATACTTCTTCCCTGCCAGGTGTAGAACCAGGTGCTTTTGTACTCCATGAAGGGAGAGACTTTATCTCTTTTGCCCACTTCTCAGTAAACATCTGTGGACTGAGACAATGGTGACTTGACGGAGCTCAGAGTCCTCAATGGTGTCAAAGATTATTAAAGTCTGGTCTTTACCTGGGATCTCTGGTCCTTGATGGGCTTAGTATTAGCACCTTAGTAAAGGTGCTATCTGTGCCTCTTATCTGGCATAAATGAATGAGCAGCAAATAAATACAGCTATCAAACAGTTGGTCTCATCTAGAACATGCAAATCTTTTTTTTTTCTTTTTTTTGTGAAGACAAGTTGGGGCCTGATGATTGGTGAAGAAAGGAAAGGATGGCAGGATATATGAAATTTAAATCAGGTTGAAGTGAGGAATCTTAACCATCCCAGAAGCAGGGGGAGTCTCCTCTCTCTTCAAGGCTCCCTTGATGGACCTCTAGAGATCTGGGTGACTCTCTTTGCAGCCATAGTTTGGAAGACTGACTAGCTCTTCTTTTGCTCAGCTCATCCCGGGATTGGCCTCTTCACTGGACTGTATCCACAGCCTCGTTACTCACTGTCAGTGCCAGAAGCCAGGCTTCCAATGCTGGAGCAGCCAGCTGCTGCTCATTCCCTTCAATTTTTCCACATCCTGACAGAGGTGTCAGAGAAACAAAAGATTCTCAAATGACAGCTTCCCCTGGCTTATGCCTGGGAGGCCTGACACTCTTCCATCTGTTCCAATATGCCTGGCTCGGGCACGGACAGCAGAGCGGTCACTCCAGGATGTCTGTCTTGACAAGCGTGGCCAAGTGTAGGCTCGGACAGGTCACAGTTGTGTTCTGTTATGGTGATCACACCTCAGGCACATTAACTTGAATGAGGTCTTGAGGCAGGCTTAGGAATAGTTTTAATGGCCAGTCACTGCCTGAATATCATTGCCCTTACAGATCCCTGTCTGTAACAGATGGGTGACTTGCATTATCGAATGGCAAAGGAAAAAGGGCAATGAGGGTCATCGTCTAGAAAGACTTGCTCCTTTGAATAGATTTGGGTTGGTTTCCTGGTGAAATTCCCTTAAGATTTCATGGCCAAGTAGATTTAAAGCATGAATTACAAAGCCTTTGTATTAAATACAATCCCAATTATATATGCAAATTGTTTTAGAAAAGAAAACTGTTATAAATTTCAAATAATCTATACTTTAGTTCACTGATTTGGTATGCATTGTATAATTAATACATGTTTATTCTAGATTTCAAGTGGCAAAATCATAAAATAAGAGAACTCCTGTCTATACAGAATTTGCTTAATGCTTTAAAACATAATCCTTATTGTGTTTCTATTACAAAAGTAATATATGCATGTTCATTACCTATAATTTAGAAAATACCAAAATATACAAAAATAAAAATCAAAATTACCTATAATCTCGTGATTGTGAAATAAATTATTAGCATTGTGGTATACTTTTAGGCTTTTATCCTATGCATAAATATAATGTTTTGGGGGTGATTTTTACATATAAAGTTAAAGACATCAAGACTGCAAATAGAAATAAAAATAAAAATACTTTTCTTGCCTATTTGCAAAGTTGTCCTTGAATGAGTGTTCCCTCAGACACAGCCTAGCTCCTTCTGTGTCCTACTACAAAGACAAAGCCAGAAACCATGGTGGAGAGGTGGGAAGTGGGGACAGCTGGAGAAAAATGAAACTCTGGTTAATATCCAGACTAGAGGATAAACTGTCCTGCTGAATGTATTTGGAGGTTTGTTTTATATAGAGAAAAAACAGAAGATTTCTTTGATTGATTTATTGATTCAGCAATTCAACAAACATTGATTGAGCCCTTATTTTGAGCCAGGCAGTGTACTTAGACAATGAGATAAAAATGCAGAGACACACCCTTAACATCCAAGAGCACTCAGTCTGGGCTAAGCCAGATAAATAACTCAGCAATGGCAATGAGATGTATAAGAATAGTGACTGGGCCACGTGAGTTTGTAGAAAACGGGTCATTTGCAGTGGTAGAAGGAAAAGGCACTTGTGGAAACGTGGTGGAAGAAGGGCTCTGTGTGCTGTGCTGGGGAGTATGTTCTTAATCCTGGAAGTGCCTGGGATCCACTGAAGGCTTATAGAGAGGGGAGTTAAATGATCACTTTTATATTTTGGCCAGCATAGTTGGAAATAAACAAGACTTGACATCAGAAGCTGCATGACCCTCTGAAAGGCAAACAAAACAACCAAAAAGCAAGCAAACAAATATACAGAAAAGGTTCTCTGAGTCTCAGCTTGTCCATCTGTAAAATGGGAATGAGTATAACTACTTGAGAGATTGTTGTATTAAATGAGATAGTAAATTGTGAAGCAAAGTCCCTGCAAGCTAATGGATGGTCAGTCAATGGCACTAGCTGCTGTTAGTTGCAAGCCATTCAAGGTCCTTCCGTCCAGCCTGCTGTCTGTTCTGCTGCCCCCTCTCCCCACACCTGCATTCTAACCACACAGATAACTCAGAGCTGCACCCCTCCTTCCACCACCCTGTCCCCAGACCCCCACTCCTTTGCCCAAGCCGTTCCATCTCCCTGATATGCTCTTTCCCTCTTCCTATTGCCTGCTTTAAAGTGATGACTCATCCCTTAAGATCTGACTCGAATAGTCACCTATCTCTAGAGTATTCAAGAAATTTTAGAGGCAGGAGAGAAATGGAAAATTTCTCATTCAAAATTGGGAGACTGGTTTAAAAGGAACAGTCTCTGACATTTTGCTTAGTGAGGTTTGCAGGTACAAATGTTAAAATAGTTCATTCCCACTTAAAATAGCTAAACCCACAATCAAAGTGTGCTCTTCTGGAGGAAGGTCCATGGGGTGGTGCCTGACCCCGGATACCAGCTGTCCTCTTCGGGTCCTCCTTCTCCTTCCTCTCCTCAAAAGCCTTCTCTTGTTTTAGTGATATTTTTATTCTCTTTTATCTTCTAATACCTCCACTTCTTTCTTTTCTTTCATTATAATTGTTTTATTTCATATTGTTCATATCTTTCTTTCACGTATATTTGTTACAAGGATTATTATTATCCATTTTAACTTCTTGGTGCATCTGTTCCAGTAATTCTGCTTCCATCAACAAATGTCAATGGTGAATTCTTATTATTTTTTTTACAGTGCTTGTCACATGATAACTTGGAGGAGAGGCAGCAAAAACACTTAAAAGTTTTTCTCCATCCCATCTTCTCACTTCCAGCACTCCCTCCCCTTGGCGTTTCTCACTTTTTGTTGTTGTTGTTGTTAATCTCTCTGATCCATACTTGCCTCTTGTTTCTGTAAATTCTCCCTGGTTAATTCTAGTGGAGAGAGCCCAACAGCTCATGGTCCTTGGCCATCTTATTATTTATCTTTTAAAAAATTACACATCATTTTAGGTTGTATATAGTAATATTTAACTGTTTTTTGTGTGTGCGTGTTTAAAGAACTCAGATAGACCATAGAACTTTTTCTGCTAATTCTTAACTGGTATGGTGCCTAATTATAATTATTTTCCCTCTTTCCTTTAATGGCTTATTTGCTTTTAAACCCCACCAGACCTGAGAAAATCTCCCTACTAGTGGGACAGGATTTGGAGATTAAATTTCCCATGGCCTGAAGGCCATTATTTCTACTGGTCTCTTCTTTTTCTCATCTGTAGATGGGAAAGAACTAACCCTGTTTCTGACTTTCTCATTTTCCTGTCCAGGAAGGTGGAGAAAATGTCTCATGTCCCTAGGCTCCCTGAAGCTCTCAGCAAATTCAGGATAACATGATGGTTAGTCACCAAAAGTCAGAATGCCTATGTTTCTCAACCCAAGTGTTCATTTGCTGTGTGGCCCTGGGGAGGTTGCCCAAACAGCTGGAGACTTTACACTCTCTAGATTGGGAGTGTCAGTGTCATAGTGCATCCTTCAGGGGGCTGATGCAAGAATTTAAAGCATTTACATATGTATTTACTTTAGAATAGTGTTGGTCACATCATAAGAATACACAAATATATTTCCTCTTCTTTCTCTTTCCATTTTTTCTCCCCCATCCCCAAACCCAAAAGATATATTTTGTCAATCAAGTAGAAGGCCAAAAATCTTTTTTTCTTTCCCTCAAGCAGAACTTTTTGGGCACAATAATAAGGTTATTTATTTTTGCAGGATACAGAATTCTAGGCTGGGCATTAATCTCACCTATAGCCAATAAGTATAGCTATGTCACTATTCTCTCTCTTGCATCCTTTGTAGGGACTGAAAACAACATAACTGGTCTAGACACATCTCTACACTAGTAGTTTTCAAACTTTGATGCATATTAGAATCGCCTAGGAAGTTTTTTTAAAAATCTCAACATTCAAGTCTCACTCCAATTAAATTAGAATATCTGGGGTAAAACACGATATTTTTTTTTTAAAAGATCCCCAAGTGATTCCGGGTCACTGCAAGTTTTGGAACCACTGCTCTGCACATTTGAAGATATTTTGTTCTTTTCTTTGCATTCAAGATCCTTTAATTTTTTCAATCCCTTTGATCATTTTTTTGGTCTTCTCTAATCATCTCTATGATGGTGGCCATGATATTAAGTGATGTGTTTAAACTAAGTTCATAGCTGAATTAAGTGGTGTAACTCACATTTCTGCTTCTCTTGCCTTATCTTTCTCCACTGCCCTGTCTGATAAGGTTGGAAGTTGGGGTGGAGAATGGAGAGGATCCATGGAGCTATCCAGGAAAGGGAACAAATGAGGACTTAAGGGAGACAAGTTGTGTCATGTAGCTATTGTTTTTAGCTGTGTCTCTGTTGAGACAGGCTTTGGACCTTTGTTCCTTCAGTGTCCTCGATGAGTCCCTAGGAGACGTGTCATGTACGGAAGACACTGCAGGAAAACACTATCACAATGTGGGCCGTTGACCCAAATCCCCTCTAGTCTCCTACTGTGTTGAATTAAGCTGGACCACATGAGAGTAAGGAGGGTCTCTTTGGACATTTGGATTGAGAGAAGAATAGAGACAGCCAACCAGTCCCCTTGGTTTCTTTGTCCTTTCCCTCTTGGTCTTAAAATTGGGGGGAAAAAACCCCTTGGTGTGAAATAAGAGTCATTTTCCTTAAGGCGTGAGGCTTAGCTGACATGAGCCACCCACCCACTGGAGACATGTTTTTCCCCAGACCCCTCTTTGGTCCCGTTGGGTTTTCTGGTCTTCTGCTGTCTTCTCACAGGCCAGATGGCCGCTGCTCCCCACGGACAGGAAGATAATCACAAAGCGAATGTGTCAGATTGCTTTAAAGAACAAACAGGTACTGTAAGCATATTACCAAGTTGCTTGCTATCTGGAGTGAACCTGGGCTTTGGGACACTGATGATATGTGTAAATAATATGTGTTCATTAAAGCATATTTAAATAACAACACACTGAAAGCAATTAAAATGTACGAGGAAAAGAGATTGGTTGAATGAATTTAATATACCAGTATTATGGAATATTAGTTATTAAAACTCATGTTTATTAAAAAAATATGACACCGATATATGCTTTTTAACCTATCATTAGGTTAAAATGCAGTACAAAAATTATATACAGATCCTGATTCTGTTTAAAATTCATAAACTTAAAAAAGACTATAATACTGTAATAAATATATCAAAATAATAACAGTGGCTTTTATCTGGTAGGTAAAATTACAAATGGTTTTTATTTCCCTGTTTTTTCTTAATATTTTTCATTTTTAAATCAAGAATCTGAATTTTTTGATTTTTGAAAAATAGTATAAGAACATAAATTGCATTTAAGGAAATGTTTGACTATGTGAGGCCCCTCAGATAATGTCCATGGGCAGAAAATTTATTTCTGGAGGAGGCATAAACAATGGATGGTGTGTCAGTGATCCTGGGATTGCAGGTACTTAGTAGCTGGTTATAGAAAAACCATAAGACAGTTCACAGGAGACTGTGAGGCATGGATTAGCGAAAAGTACAAATTGCATTTCAGGGGACCCCTCTACCTGGAAGCCATTCTAGGGACAGTGACTGATGAAACATTCAGTTGTGATTATAGGTAACTGACTCTAGAAGACCCTCACCTTCAAGGAGAAAGGTCCAGTAATTAGAGCCAGTGAATCGTGTCTACATTTTCACACAGTGAGGCTTTTCTCTAATAGTTCGCACACTCTCATACTCTCACACTCTTTTTCTCTTACTCTCTTTCACTCTCACTCTCTTCAACACATAAACGTTTAGTCTGATTCAAGAAAAAAAAAGGATATGGATATTGTATTGATCCGGTTAGGTTAGGTTATGCTGCAGGTACAAGCCCAAATCTCAGTGGCTTAACACACCAAAGGTTTATTTCTCACTAATATAAAGTCTTTTTAAATCCAGATATTTCTCTAGGGTTACTGTCTGTCAGTAGTGACTCAGTAAATCCAGATGTCTTGATTTTTCTGTTCCTCTATCTCAACAAAAGGCCTCTTTGGTCAACATGGCATGGGAAAGTACAGTTAGAAGATATGCACTCTATCTCTGTGCTGCTGCTGCTTTTTTTTAAAAGGTGTACAATTTAGGGTTTTTTTAATATATTTGAAGAGTTGTGCAATCATCACCACAAAGTTAGAACATTTTTATCACACACAAAAGAAAACCTGTATCTATTATCTGCTACTCAGTTACTCCTAAATCTTCTTCCCTTTCCCCCAAGTAGCCACTGATCTATTTTTTGTCTATATAGATTTATCTGTTCTAGGCATTTCTTACAAATAGATTCATACATGTGGTCTTTTTTTTTAAAACCAGTTTGGCAGTTTTTCAAAATGTTAAGCATAGAGTTGCTATATGACCCTAAAATTCCACTCCTAGCTAGATATCCAAGAGAAATGAAAACATTTCTGCACAAAAACTTGTAAATGTATATAGCAGTATTATCCATAATAACCAAAAATTGGAAATCTGTGCTTCTTCTTGAAGCACGTTACTTCTCAGAACAAGTCAGATGTCTCTGCACTCTGTAAGAGTACACGTGCACACAATCACACACTCACACACACACACGTTTTTAACTTCTGTTTCTTTGGTCCTACTATGGGCATGAAAGAAGACTATGATAAAGCAAAAGTTATTTATATCAGGGTTTTAAATTGAACTAAACTCTGGCTTTCAAGTAAGAATTAAGTTAACTAATTTTTTCAAATCCCCTATAAGCATATTTCTTTACAGAACTCACCAAAAAGTCCCATGTGTCCAGTGAAGTAACTAGTCTAAGTTACAATTAAGCCTATTTGTTCTACAGTTTTTGGCTCAAACCAAAATATGAATAACTTTTAACATGAACTGATTTTAATTTGGAGTCTGGATTTGTAATAATGATTTATCTTTAAATCACAGCTCTCTCAAATGATCTGAACCTTAAGTGTGGAGAACATTTGGGCATTTGCTATATTCTGGGCCACAGAACAGATGAAATGCAAACAGATATAACATTTTGGATGATCTACTATATTGGTTATTATGCTTGCTTCTTTTATGTCTATTATCTCCTCTAATCCTCACAATAGCCCTGGGAAGTAGCTATTATTATCTTCTTTCTTAAAATGAGAAAACTGAGGCTCAGAAAAGTTATGTCACAGCTGGAAAATGTTCAACACAAATTAAAGCCTTTAGGTTTCCAAAGCACTTTTCACGCTATTATGCACCTCCCAAGTGATACTCGTCCATTTGAGCATCTCATGACCTCCAGACACAGCGTGCTGCTTCTGTGTTTTCGCCATTTTTTGATGACTGGTCATGATGCAGATTGGCTTTTCCTGTCTTCTTTTCTTAGCTTTTTCAAATTCAGACCATGCCCTTTGGTTTAGCTTGAGACCTGTCTCTTCATTTTCACAGATGAGGTAGTGATGGTTCAGTATAAAGCACCTAACACCAGTTCTGGCATAAAGAAGCCTGCTTGATAAATATTACCTTTCTTCTCTCTTCACTATACTTTCGACCAGAGTATTCCTATCTTGTCTGGGCTTTATGATCACTTAATTGATCTTTGCTAATTATTTTCACAATTCATTATGTATCTACTTGGAGAATTCCCTTTCATCTTAACACAGGTAACATAATAGTTTAGCACTTACTCTGTGCTCCATGTCGGCACTGTTACTCACGAAATCCTCTGCTAAGGTAGAACTTATTATTAGTTCTATTTTGCAGATAAGAAAACCAAAGCACTTCTTGTCTATAGTTATAGCTAGTAAATTGTGGAGCCAGGATGTCTGATTCAAAAGCCTGCACATTTAAATATCACATTCTGGTGACTTCACTCAATAAATATTTTATCTACTCAGTCACACTGAAAGTTCTTCAAAGGCAGTGACCACATCTTATTATTTCAGTGCCTCTCATGGCATGGTATCTGGTATTAGGCAAATGGTAGGTGCTAAGTCATTATTTGTCAAGATGAATTTTAGGGGTCTTAGGGATAAAAGGAGAGTATCTCTGACTATGAGCTTTTCCTCCCAGTGGTCTGTGATTGTGAGGATTTGCCTTGTTTTCTGCCTGGGCTTTTAGCCTCCAGTGAAAAAATAGACAAACACCAAGACTGGAGTCTGAGGGACCTGAGGGTTGAAGAATGAGCCCAAGCATTCTAATCCAGTTGGTGGTGAAAGTGGGAATGAACTGGTGCTCTCTGGCCAGAAGTGACATCATTTCTTCTTGGGGAACTGGGTTGCTGAGATACAGAGGCAAAGTTGTCACTACTGAAGTTGCCACCCTTTGGTGCAGCCCAGTGAGTGTCAATTGTGTGGGAGCAATGATGTCAGCCCATCAGGTGTGGGCAGGAAGCCTCTGTTCTGATTGTTAGGTTAACTCCTGGTTATCCAATACCACTGTGAGGATCCCAGATCATCCAGGTCTTCTTTTTCTTCATCCATTTACCATGTAAACCTGTCTTTGAGGCAGTATCAGTGAGAAGCTTAATTCTGGGAGAGGGAGGGAGAATGAAAGAGAAGTGCCCTTCTGGATAGAATGCTTGGAGTCTCACACTGGTGAACATTTCGTTCTGAGCTTCGATGAACAAATGACAAACATTTGGCTCAGAACATTTGGTTCTGAGATGACACTATAGATCATACTTGTTATATTTCTATGTCACCTGACGTTTGCCCCTGGTTCTGGAGATCAGTTCTTTGTCAGCTCCTGGAGCCACCAATTTTAAAGTACCCCACATCCAAGAAGTCTGTCACTAGTCAGTTTAGGAGGCTCCACTTCCCATCTGTCCTGGAAGAGTCGTTGTTGCACAGTCCTTGATCCCTATGCACCAGGACTTTGCAGACACGTCAGATAATAGTTATAGCATGTATGTGGCAATTAATGTGAGAAGACTCTAAACCAGAACTGTAGGAGCACAGATTAAGGAGTGACTAACAAGGGTAAGGGAGAGGTCATAGAAACTTTGTCAGGGGATTAAAACTGGGCCATGAAAGAGGAATTCTGTGAGTAGGAATTTTTCATGTGAAAAAATCTACATATAATTCCATGGACATTCCAGGACTTGAAAGTATGAAAACGAGTAATGAGAATAGAGCAACTTAAAGTGTCTGGAGAACAGTGTGCTCGAGTGATAAAGGTTGAAAAAGTGAGTCAGCAATTCTAGGCAAAGAGATGTGGACATTGGCCTGCAGCATTTAGAAGGATGTTAGGCAGGGGATTGACTTGATCAGATTTGAGTTTAACAACTGGGCGAACATCCCTGAGTACCTAGTACCTGCTGATTGTAATGAGGAATTACAATGGACCCGAGACGGGAGAAATGAGAGAAATGACTCTCTGACTCATTTGAGGTTTGTTCCCTTATATTCTACTTTGTCTCACATTATTCTTACCATCCCTGCTTTCTTTTCATTGAAATTTGTCTATTTTTCTTTATTCATATATTCACTCATTCACTTATTATAGTTGGCTTAATAAGTATCACCTGGGTAGATATTAAAGCTAATCCAAGATTATTGGTTTTTCAGTAAGAGAATTTCACCTGTTAATAATTACTAGCATATTAGCTATATTGATCTTATTTCTGCTATTATTTTTTAAGTAAAAGTTTGTCCAAGTTAAATAAATATACAGAAGAGTATACACATCTTAAGTGTCCAGCTGGGTGAATTTTTACAAAGCAAACCCTTCCAAATAAGGAGGTACAATATTTCTGCACCCAGAAGCCTCTCTTGTATCCCTCTAATCATTGCATCCACAAAGGTAAACATTATTCTGCCTTATACCATTATAATTAATTTTGGCCTGTTTTTGAACTTTATATGATTGGGATCATACACCGTGTACTCTTTTGTATGGGGCATAGTTTGTTCAACATTATGTCTAGGAGATTCACCCATGCTGGCATGTGTATCAAAAGGTCATTCATTTTCATTGCTGGATGGCATCCTATCATACGAATTGACAACAATTTAGTTATTCCCACCTTTTTCTTAGACTGCATGTTGCTGTTGTTGTTATTTTCAATTTACTCATTCAGGATTGGGAATAAATCTATGCAGCCTGTCATTTGCCAGTGGACAGGTTAAGTAGAATGTCATTAATCCTCCCCACTATCCACTCGGTGCTAGTGGCCCTGGCTTTCAGTTGAGTATCTGAACGTCACCTGGATATCTAATACCTGATCTAAGTTGCTGAGCCCAGCAGGCATTTATCTAGAGTAGACCTGCCAGCCTGGGGCTGCAGCTCTCAGACTTAGCCAGACCCTCAGCATCCATTCTTCTTCATAGTGGAGTATATGAAAGACTGTACCTCTCATGCTGCGCTGCTTCCTGTGTCTTCTTGCCTCACCCCCTACAACACTTTTCAGAAAATAAAATATCCCCAAATGCAGTATGCCTCTGCCTGTTGCCCTTTAACCTCTACCAATTTTCTGAAGTTTTTTTTCCTCTGTTAATCATTTATCTTCTAATGTGTTCCATGAAACTTTTTTGTTATTAAATAATTTTGGGAAATATTATACGCCATAGCTTCTTTTTGGAGATTTACAGAGCAAATTCACATACTAATAACTCTGAACTGTCCTGCTATAAACAAACCTGCTTTATGTTATAAAATCTACTGTTGCTTCTTTTGAGATTATCATAGAATATTAGTTCCATAGCACACTACTCTGTGGAAAACAGCCAGAGGCAATTCTACCTGTGTGTCTTTTCCTTTCTAGTGCAAACGCCAATTTCGGAGTCTCTCCATGGCTACTTTAAGGGATATATGGCAGACAAAAGAACAAGCAACATTCATCTTTTGTAAATATTTATTTGCCTATTTATTCTTCCATTAGCCTGTGAGCTCCATGAAGGTAGCAACCTTGACTTTTCATCCTTGTACCTCCTGTTACCCAGCATGGTCCCCAGCACATACTTGAAGTGTTAAGTAAATATTTTATGAACAAATGAATGAGATGTACCGTTCTAGGATATCCAGCATTAAGGGACTTAAATAGAACTAGAAACTGAACATAGATCTGAAGATGTGCAAGGGGAAGCAGAGTAACGTTACAAATAAAAGCCTGAACTTTTGAGTTTAAAAAAATCTGGCTGAATCCTGCCTCTTCCATTTTTTGATTATGCAATCTAACAATTTACTTAGATTTTTCTGAATCTAAGTTTTCTCATCTGTAAAACTGAAATAATGTCAATAGCTACCTTCCATAGCTCTTGAAAGGGTTAAAAGTGATAGTGTAATGGGAAGCACCAAGCACTGGGACAGGCACATAAGTATATAAAAACACTTTCTAGAGTTGGTGTCACTGTTGTTATTAGTATTTTATATCTGGCACTTGTTTCTCTGGTCTATCCGTACCCACACTGGAGACTGCAGGTTTTCTTGTGTTCAAATTCTCCTCACATTCAGTGAGGATTGGAAACCCACAGAATTCTCAGCTGCCATACACATGGCACCTGCTAGATCTCTTCCTCATCTGAAAATGTCTCCTACAGTCTTGCCCAGGTGCACTGATTTGATCAATTCAGCCATGGTCCCCTCCTACTGCCAGTGGCCCCCTAAAGTTTCTCTGTGCTAGTGGGGAGACCCTTTTTCTTTTCTACCTATTACTGCCAAACTCCTTTGATAAATATACATTTCACACATGAAATGTATATGTTACATGAAATATATACGTTATATGAAAGCAATCCCAGGTGGTACTCTAGTATTCAGAAACTCAACTGAGAGAGAGAGAGAGAGAGAGAGAGAGAGAGAGAGAGAGAGAGAATATAACTCCTTCCATTTCTGCTGAGGCTTTCCTCTTTCCCAAAGCATCACCTAAGCATCTGTGATGCCTGGTCACATGATTGATCACTGAGCCAAACACAACGCTGTCCTCCAGCATTCTCTCCCTTTCCAACAACCTTCTCTCCAACTCCCAGAACACACCCAGTTCACATGCTACTTCTACCTAAATTCTGCCCTGTTTTCATCCATAGCAGCTCTAGCAAGGCCATTTACCCCAAAGCTTATGTTGTACTATTTTGAAATTTTTAGTAGAAACATCATTACACACTGGACATAAAGGTAATGCCATGTTAGAAAGAAGTTCTAAGGAGAGCTTCACTCCAATATTGTCTGTAAGGTCTTTCCTCATGGGCTACCACTTCCCCCTTCTGTGTGTGTGGGTGGCAGCCATTGTTAGTGAACCGTGCCACTCTTTCTCACGCTGTCTGTCTAGACAGAGGACTGTAGGCAGTCACCACCAATCAGCTGGCACTGGCAGAAGAAGACAAGCCCGTGAGCCAAACTTGCACCTGTTAAGTCCTTTTAGCACTTCCACATCCCGTCTCCACCAAATACTGGGACCACAGATTTCTCTTATAAAAGAGTTCTGTTTTCAGGAGTTGCTTTGTTTCTTGGGAAAAACGAAGAAAAAATCCCTATGAACAGTAGTCTGGTATGATGTGCCCAGTGCATATCTAATACAATAGTCACTGGCTACAAATGGCTATGAAAATTAAAATAAAATAAAATAAAATAAAAAATTTATCTCCTCAATCACACTAGCCACAGTTCAAAGGCTCAACAGCCACCTGTGGCTAGTAGTGGCCACTGTACTGGCCACAGAGATATAGAACATTTTCATCATTACACATATTTCTATGGGGAAATGCAGAACTAGAGGTTGGGTTCTGTATCCTGAAAAGGTATTTCATTTCACACTTGATCTACTCAACTCCCTCTTCTTTCCCAAAACACAACATGTTGTCCTCTGCCAACTAAGCAAAAGCATGTTAACACTAGGATGTAATTAAGAGCAGATGAAGCAAGTTTTACAGGAGAAGGTGTGGGAGCAGAACAAGACCCATAAGTAGATCGGTTATCATGCTTTCTCAACGAAATTGGCTGCTGGCTTCATATGCTGTCTGTAGTTTCTCCCTTTGAACATAAAAATAATCCTGCTCTTTTTTTTCCCTTAAGTTTAGCCACATGTACAAGGCTAGAAACACAAAATCCACTCTGTGAGCCCCCAGCTTCCTGTTAAAATGACATTCGCGGAAGAACCCAACCTGTGATTATATTAAAAAGGGAAAATAACTGAACAAAAGAAGGCTGGGATTTTAAAGATTTGATCTTTCTACTGGGTAAATTTAGTTGCTTGAGAAATGGGAGGAAGTTATTTCCGTGCCAAAATAATAAAACATCCTCTGAATTTGCTTTTCCTCTCATTCAGGAATCGTGGGTGCTTCTGGTATGGCAGGAAGAGGAAGGGCTGGGACAGGGAGAGGACAGTCATTCTTACTGTTTCCCTTGATATTCAGTTCAATTTGACTTTTAAAAGTTTCTGTCCGCATTTAAAATTATCTGGTTAAATTTATACATCCAATTCTTCTCCTAAAAATGGGTATGGGTGACATTTGAGTGTTATAAAATTAATATGAATGTGATGCAATGAACATAATTGCTTTCTAGAAAAATCTCATCTTTATGACTCACTGTTAGAGTCAAAATTGTGAGCCCGGAAGTTCCTAGAACATCAATAAATCTGATTCCTTATGCATTCCCAAGAAAGCTGTTTTTCAGGAAATAGGATCTCTGCTGGATTTTTTCTTTTGGTCTTTCTGTTGTAACGAATTAGAAAGCTCAGGAAATGACTGAAATAATTCATTGTATTTGAGTGATTTGGAATTGGTGTATTTCAGAAAAACATTCATGTATGCATATTGTTAATTTTGAATGCATATGACAATTGTTGTATTGTCAATTCATGTACACATATTGTCATATTATTCATTAAAACCATAGATAGCCTTTTGTGGTTCACATGGTTTGTATCTCTGTGTTTGCTGGGTATTGTAGCTTCTCCATATGTAACTCATCAAATGCTCAGTGTTTGAAATAATCAGAGTAGGGTCACTGAGTTCCCAAACCCCTCAACTTGATGAAGCTACCATTGCAAACAGAGTTCCAGAAGTGACTTGAGCTGCCTTGGGAATAAAGGGATAAAAGGAAAGTGAATTTTTAAGGACTGACACAGCATAATCTCATAATGCACACACTACGCTTTAGAGCTATATTAAGATTGGAACAATTTTGAAATTTGCATGAGATAGAAAGAAAGTAATCATTAAGCAAATTATACATCATTTGATAAGAAATGGACAAAACCATGAGTTTTGGAGTCCACTAGGCCCACTTTTAATCCCTAGCTCTGTCACTTACCAATTATGACATTGGGGCAAGTTATTTAACCATCATGAGTCTCATTTTTTATATCTGTAAAATGGGACTGACAATACCTATCCCAAGAAGTTGCCTCATCTCCTCCCATCTCAGGGAGGAGATGAAACAGTATTTGTGCAGTTTATTAGTATAGTTAATATTTTTGAGACAGAGTCTCACTCTGTTGCCCGGGCTAAAGTGCCGTGGCATCAACCTAGCTCACAGCAACCTCAAACTCCTGGGCTCAAGCGATCCTTCTGCCTCAGCCTCCCGAGTAGCTGGGACTACAGGCACGTGCCACCATGCCCAGCTAATTTTTTCTATATATTTTTAGTTGGCCAATTAATTTCTTTCTATTTTTAGTAGAGACGGGGGTCTTGCTCTTGCTCAGGCTGGTTTTGAACTCCTGACCTTGAGCAATCCTCCTGCCTTGGCCTCCCAGAGTGCTAGGATTACAGGCGTGAGCCACTGCACCCAGCCTAGTATAGTTAATATTAGCAGCTAGAAAAGCAAGCTATTTTAAAAAGAGATGTATTGAGCATTATATACTTGATGAGGAAAAATGTATAAATATTCACAGCTTTTCTTCCTTTCCCACCCTTTTGGGAAAATTCAGTGTTTGCACTGCCAAACTGTGAACTGAGGGGGCCTGAGCTGGGTGAGTAAAGATTAAAGTTATGAAGGGAAAGGAACCCAGAGGGCAGATTAATTTACAAAATAAAGGACTCTCTATGAAAGGGGGAAAAAAGAATGTAGAAGTCTAGGGGACTTTGAGAGAAGGGTGCTGGGAGTTTTGGGGACCTGGGCAGACAGCATGTGACATACAAATGAGCTAGGTGGGCCAAGAGAATTTTGGTAGGTGTGGTCTGTGTATGTCCTCACTTGCCACTTTTATGAGAGTAGTCTTAAGTAGCTAACCCATAGGGAAGCAGTGTGCAAAGTGGTTAAGGGCCCAAATTTTGCACCTGGAGTTTCTGGGTTCAAATCCACCACTTTGTGTGGCTGGATAGCTGTGTTTAGTTGTTGAACTTTTCTAAGCCGTAGTTTCTTACCTATGAAATGGGCATCCTAATAGGACCTACCATAGAATTATCCCGAGGACCTGATCACTTAATGTTGAATACTGGGCAGATATATAGGAGATTGATCAATGTTACATGAACCTACTTACCGGTGTAATTAACAAAAACAACAATAACAATAGTTTGCATTTATCAAATGTTCCCTTCGGCCCAGGCACTTTTCTAGGGGCTTTATGAAAATTAATTCATTTAATTCTGAAGACTACTCTCCAAAATGGGAACTATTATTGTCCTCATTTTAAAAGTGGTAAAACCGAGGGACAGAGGATTCAAGTAATGTACCTTAGGTCACACAACATGTAGATAGTAGAGCTGAGATTCAAACCCAGATACTCACTCGAATGCTAGACCCACACTCTTACCTCTATGTCTTCTGCATCTCATGTATGAGTGTCTGATCTTAAGAAAAGCAACTTCTGGGGCAGTTTGCCTTGTTTTGCAAATACTTGGTTTATACTCAACAACCTTGCTACTGAAGGTGCAGCCCACAGGCCAGCAGCATCAGCGACATCTGGGAGCCGAAACTCAGGCTCCACTCCAGACTCTTGAAACAGAAACTAATTTTAACAAGCTCCCTAGGTGGTTTGTGACCCTGGTGAAGTCTGAGCAGCACTGCTCCAGGTGGACTCTCTCATCCGTGCCTCCATCCCTCACAGTGTCCAGCGCAGTGCTTACAACGTATGAGTCAATCTAAGAGTAGATCTACTCTTGATGTAAGGAACGTTGAGTAGGAAACGGATTCACAAGACTCAGTGGAATAACAGCTGGCTTATGTCTGGTTGAGTGAATGGATGCGCAGTGCCTCTAGCATCCAGCACCGCACCAGGCACATAGCAGAGGCCTTACACACATCTCTCGAATCGAGATGGAAATGTTGTGCCATAGAGACATCCAGCACCCGGGCCTTCCTGGGATGTGCTGTGACATTTTAAAAGGCCGAATAAAGCCAACGCAAGCAGAACAGTGATTATGCACTTATTCTTAACACAGTCTTGAGACAAGCTCTGCTCAATTGGTTCCCCTGTGAACTCAAGCTGATTCCCTTTCCTCTTGAGCTCTCTGTTGTCTTTGTGTTGTTTGCAACTCATTCAGAAACTAATTAAGTTTCAGGATCAGTTTGTCCTGTTAGAGAGTGTGGAGATGCTGAAGTAGTGTTTTTTTATAACTTAAATTATCGGAGTGAAAGGACAATTATAATTTGCTTCTAAAATTGGCCAAAAGTCAGCTTTCATCAAAATAATTCTCCGCAGACATTAGTCTCCATAAAACCAGGGTATTGTATGAAAGGCGACAAAGAGGATTTAAATAGGCCATGGAAAATGTATTGATAATCTGGCCATATTAATCCTGTTCTCTAACAGAGTGTGAAATTGCTTGTTTACTCCACTTATCTGGAGCTGGAGGATCACTCGTTGACAGAGCCATACTTTGTGATCACCTTTCGGCAGTGAGCTTCAGCTGGGCCAAGGCCAAACAATTTGACTTCACTGGCCTGTGTACCACCTCCAAAGTCAAGGTCAGGACTGCTGTTACCTCTGGGCAGGTACAGAAGCTTGCGAACTTAAATATATCTGATCAGGGCTTTCATTTGTGCACGGGCAGGGAGGTAATCTGGGGATCCTGAGTGTGACTGTGAAAATTAGGAGCTTTATCTCAGTGTCCCCGCATTTCATTCCTGTACCCTATCCCCCTAGAGATGAAGGTTTAGGTTGGTTTCATAACCAGTCCCCAAATATTATCCACATAAGCACTACTGGGGATGCAGTGAGGTATAAGAAACAGCTCCTGACCTAAAGGAGTTTGTAGACACACATACACACCCTGAATCTCTTTGTATTAGTTATCTGCTTTTGCATACAAATATTACCTCAAACTTGGCAGCTTAAAAGCACATATTTATTATCTCCACAGTTTCTATAAGTGAGGAATATGGTCACAGGTTAGTTGGATTTGCTGTTTCAGGGTTTCATAAGGCTGCAATCTAGATGTCAGCCAGGGCTGCTGTCTCATCTGAGGTTCGCCTGGGGAATGATCCACTTCCAAGCTCTCATGGTTGTTGGCAGAATTCATTTCCTTTCATCTTGTTGGACAGAGGGGCTCAGTTTCTGTCTGGCTATTGCTGAAAGCTATCCTCAGTTCCTTTCCTCCCCAACATGACCATTTCATTAAAGCCAACAATGGAGAGAATCTCTTAGCAGGAAACCATTACCACCCAAAGCCTGAAGGAGCAAGTGGAAGAAGTGGTGTTATGGAAGCCCAGGGAGAGCTGAAGCCTTGGAGATAGAGCTGTGGCCATTAGCTTGGCCACTGCTAAGGATCATGTAGAAGTTGGGGAGAAATATGCTGTTCTCTCTCTCTTCTCTTTCTCAGGTCTGCATTGACTAAAGTCAAACCCAACAGGAAACTTGCCAACAGTGTGCTGGCAGTCAATGGAGGTCAGCCTTTCAGGCCCCTGAGCAGAGGGAAGGAAGGAGACTCAGGGGGAGGGGAGGAATAGAAATGGCCAGCATAACAGCCTTATGCATTCAGAAACTTTTTCTCTCCTCCAGTCCAGCCATCATATTGGTACCAGATGGGCCTTTATCAAACACTTATTTGCTCACGTCCGTTTCCAGCTCCAATTCCTCCAAGTGTTTCCCATTGCTTAAAGAAGCAATCTGTAAAACTGCTGGATCATATACTCCATTGATAAAAACATCCCTAAACATGTGCCTCTAGTTCACTTGTTCATTCTTTTATGAACTATTTAACTTTATTATCATTAGTAATTCAGAGTAAGTACTACATACACTTGGTGTGGGATATTCCATCAATGATCATATGTGTCAACCCATATTTCAAGTAGACTTGATAATTTTGAATTATTTTTGACAACTTTTAGCTCATGTGATTATATTGCCATCATTTTTAAGCAAGTACAAAGGCTGATGGAGACCTCGGACTAGGAATAGACCTGTCACCTCTGCCATTTCGTGGTGTTTCCTTGCCTGCATCATTGTATTATATTCAGGGATTTCCTTGCAATGATACATTTGCAGGGGAGGGATAGTTAAAACTAGATATTATTGTCTGAAATCCATGTAACCAGGTATATGTGAACCAAAACTGTTGTAATAACCTGAAAATGAATAAATGAAGGAGGGTGAGACCTTTGATCCCTCTGCATTGTGGGACTTCTGCAATTCCTATCTGATACCTTGTGAGTTGCACATGACATGTGACCATCTGTCATATGGATCAAGAAAGGGTTTCTGTGGAATATAGGATTCCCAGGGAGCCAGCTAATGCTTTTGGAAAAACACTGAAGAGTAAAGTGCCTATCCCAGTAAGTGGATAAAGCAGCTTTGCAATATTCTTAGAGCTGGCACCATTGTTTTACTATCTGACTTATGAACCTGTTAGAATTATTGGCTCATGTGTATGAATCCCCAGATAAACTGCCAATTTAAGAGGTTGCTGCATGCTCTTAGGTAGAGTGTGGTATGCCCAGATTATTTGGGCTTCAAAGACAGAAGGACTTTAAATGTGTAGGTAGAACTTTGGTGTTAAAGTGGTGGTGAGAAATCTAAGAGATTTCTAGTTGGTAGTGGGAGAATGAATGATTTTATCTTGAGATAAGTCAGAATATAATAATAGTTACCACTTTTAGAGCATCTACAATATACCTAGTATTATGCTAATCATATTACATATATTATTTCATCTACTCTTTACAGCAACTCTTCAAGGTAGGTGTTACTATCCAAGAGGTTGAGGACCCTGCCCAAGACACATGGATAGTCAGTAGAGGAGCCAAGATTTCAATCTGGAACTCTGTGTCTCCCTGACAGAATCTTTTTTTGCATCACACTTTATAATTAAGACTGGCATTCAAGAAGATTTCCCAACTGTAGAAGCTTGTGTGCTGTAGAATACAGTCAGTGGGTCTAGAAGGGGATGGACATGGGCATGAACCTTCAAGGATAGGGACAGGGACAGGGATGGCTCCTAGAGATAGGAGAGACCAGTCAAGACTACAGAAGAGGAATGTAGATTCCAAGGAGCCAGTTAAGGCAGTGAGAAAAGCAGAATTCAGGAAGCCATTGATTGAAGAATCAGCTGTCTTTATCAAAAAATTGATAGAGTTCATAACATACTGCCAAACCTGTCTAAACAAAAAGCCATCTTCCCACTAGCTAATTCCTTCCCTGTCTTTGCTTTCTTGTAAATTTCGTTTCATATACACTCTGTCACCTATGTTGCTTTAATTATTGGTCTGCTCACAACTTGTAAAAATGGAACAACAATAATTTATTAAGCTGTGGACTTATGACTTGCATATTTTCTATATTTGGATAAAATTTATTTAAAAATAGAAGGGAAATATGACTGTATGGAGGTTGAAATAAATCAAGGAAAGTTGTTATATCCACTATTCCTTGTAGATTTGAACAGTTCTCTAGCTAAAGGTTTTACTTGTGTAAAAATGGCATAGAAAACTAGCATTTTAGCCCCAGCTCTGCCATTAGAATAATTGCATGGTGTGGGCAAGCTGCCAGTCCTCTCTGAGCTTGAATTTTCTCATAGGTAAAAAAAGCAAATATCCCAAAGTCCCTATTAATGTTCAGTTTGGTAGAAGATAGAGCAGCTCTCATCCTCAAACTAATTCCACAACACATACTAAAATAGAATTACAACTTTCCCCAACTACAGATTCTCCTTACCTGATATTTTAGAACTGAGCTGAACAAACATTTTCTGAAGAGGGCCACATAGTAAATATTTTAAGCTTTGTGGGCAGTTACTCAACTCTGCCATTGTAGTGAAAGCAACCACAGATAATGTGTAAATGAATGAGCACGCCTGTGTTACAATAAAACTTTGTTCATGTATGTGAGTGTGTACGGGACACTGAGGCACAGCCTTCTCCCTATAAAAGAGGTAGCATGGTGTACTCACTTGAACCTAGTAAGGTGCCAGTACCAAAGGGAAGCTCACTAAATATTTATGAAGGAAGGGAAGGAGAGACGGAGGGATTATCCCCATTTTATAGATAAAGAAATTCTACTGTAAGTCATCAACGCCATGTGAGGTTGAGGAAGCCATTATCATTTTTCTAATGAAACTACAGGGACACAGGGTTCCATGAGAAGGTTATTGAATTTTGCTCCTGAAAAAATCTTCTGTTGTCCTTACACTCAGAGAGGGAGTAGAACACTGGTGGCCTCTGGTGGATCCCTGTGTCCTGGGTCTCTGGGATGCAAAGTGTCATGTATAGGGTGTCATGTGGAGATGGGCAGGGGGCCCACTGTGTTATATGTAGCTGCTGTTTCCATGAGTTCAGAATCATATGCTTTGTGCTTTCTCTCTCCTCTCACTTGCCCACTTTTGGTTCTGAGTTCTGATGTGACAGGTGGGAGTGGGGAAAGGAAAGGTAAGAAGAGACTTTTGCACATTGAACAGTAACTCAGATGCTGGGCCTCTTCCAGCTGGCATGCTGATGGCATCTTGACGTGGGCCAGGCTTTAAGGATGGGACATTTTGGCTGTTTCTTCAGGTGGAACAATATACTTCTCTGTACCATAACATAGGAGGAATGCTGGATTTTTAGGGAGTCTTAAAAACTCAAGATATGATTAAATTGATTAACCAACAAATCTGTAAAATCTCACAAGAGCCATGCACTTAATTTAGAGCCGGATTACAGTTTGCAGTCTACTGCACTAATTCATTACTTTTATTTGACAGACTAAAAATTCTACTATGCAAATATATGCAAATCATACAGGGAAATAGTGTTTTTAGTCAAGTCTGCACCAGTGCCTGTTTTTGTTGTTGTTATTGTTGGTTTTTGACTTGTTTCACTGGAATTATGTCACTAGGCTGGAAAGTGAGATAATAAATACACCTTCGATATTTGAAACTGTGTATCAATTTCCTGAAGGGTGACTAGGGGGCTTTTCCTTTGACAAATGCTGCAGTGATTGGTGTGTCATTTTTCCTTCTTTTACTTGCCTAAAACAGAATGAAGAAGATGAGCAACATTTACGAGTCAGCTGCCAACACGCTGGGAATCTTCAACAGCCCCTGCCTGACCAAAGTGGAGCTGCGTGTGGCATGCAAAGGCATTTCCGACAGAGATGCCCTTTCCAAACCAGACCCCTGTGTCATCCTCAAGATGCAGTCTCACGGGCAATGGTTTGAGGTAAGCATGTCTGCATGGACAGAAGCATGGCAGGATGGCTGGTTCAAATGTTTTGACATTTCCTGTCTTCAGGTGGTTTATCTTGATGAGATGGAAAATTCAAGAAATGAATATGATCATGTTTCCATTTGTATCATAATGTTTTGCTGTGGCTATTTTGAGGCTGTGGATATTCTGAAATTTGCCTTTAATTCATGAGCCTGACTTCCGGGGAGTTTTTTTTTTTTT
>VBSM01001681.1:5081892-5100007 GCA_008086735.1 Cheirogaleus medius
GAGACGCTCTATCTGGCGGTGTTTCTCGTCCGCCATCTTGCTCCGCCCTCTCCTGAAGGCCAGTTCTTTGACCAAGCCCCAAACAGGGTAGTGGTGGAAGAGCTAACACAGGACAAATCACAGGTTTGCGAAGAAACGCAGGTTGTGAAGAATGTTTTAGATCCAAGAGAGCCATGTGGGACTCCAACAGTGGTAATGGAACCCAGCCCTCAGGGCTGCAGGAGTGACTCATTCCAAGCCCAATGGGTCGATGAGGCTGAGTTGGATGTGATGTCTTGGTCTGAGTTGGCTGGGGACTGGAGAAAGATGAATCCTGCTTGTGGAGATCATGAATATATTCAGCAGTAAGAAGATTGGGGTGGCAGAAATGGGAGGAAGGAGATGGGGGCCTACCAGCCCAGTTTTAACTGGCTTTGGAAGGTAGTCAAACCACATTCAAACATCCCCAAAAACTCATGTGTAGAATATGCACTCGGAATGTTTCCTAGCACACACTCCTTGCTGTGCTTGTGCATGGCAGCTCACTGAGCAGTGGTGTAAATAGAATGGTATCACTGTGAATCATTCTCCAAAGAGTTTGGGCTCCCAAATTGTCAAGAGCTAACTTAGCTTTTTTTTTAAGTTTATTCTGGGAAGGATTTACTCATTTTTGTGCCTGTGAAATTCAAACCAGTCATGGACCCAGTGGAAAAAAGCTCTAGGAAAAACAGAGGGGATCTTTGTATCAACTATGCTACATTTGACCAGCTGGTTCTCTAACTGATGTTCATGCAGATTTGGTGGTACCTGGGGAAGGGCAGGGAGGCCTTCCTTACAGGGGCTACATCATGCAATACTTATTTTTTGGAGTAAGAACTTAAAACAACATGAGCTAAACTTTATTGAATATGTATCAAGTGCCAGGCTCTGTTCTAAGTGCTTTATGTGAAATACCTAATTTAATCTTTGCAACAATCTTATGAGATATTATCTGCATTTCACAAATGAGGAAACTGAGAGACAGAAAGATTAAGGATTTGGCCAAAAGCAGCCAGCTTATAAGTGGAAAATCTAATATTTAAACCCAGGCAATTGAGCTCCAGAACCTGAGATATTTATTGTTATTTTATAATTATGGTGCACACAGGTGTTTCTCTTTGGTGGTTTGAATTCTGCCATTGGGTATTGTTTGTTTATTTAAAAGTAGAAAAAATTGGATGAAGACTGGTTTTTAAGGTTTTTTTTGTTTTTTGTTTTTTTTGCTTTTAGGTATGTCATTTAAATAAGCAGTGTTAAAGATCTAGTCTGAGGTGAATAGGGGAATAGGGAGGAGAAGAGGGTGTAGCAGAGGAAGCAGTTCTTGTCCTTTGTGAGGGAACCAAGTACTCAGTGGGGTAAGGAGTTTGAAACCAAGCAAAGCAGAGCAAGCATAGACCTGTTTTGGATCTCGTGGGACCAACTCTTCAGGTCTTCAATACTTCCACCTCTTTACAAATAGCTGGCAGATGCTCCTCTAAGGGACAGTCGTCCACTCTATAGTAGGAAGAAGGCTCAAAAGACAGGAAAGGCAGCATATTTACTTGTAAGTACTTATGTAATATCAGCCACCTCTCTGAAAGAGAGGTTTGATAGCTGTTGGTGAGCAGATGAAATTCAGGTAGGGAGGCAACATGCATGGGGAATGAATGACAGATGGGCAGATTGGGGAATCTTAATTTAACTTCAGACTCATCCAAGTCTTATATTGTAAACTAAAACAGTGTTCATGGGTGTCTTAATATATAATATATTTTTTCTTCTAAATTTTCTTATTAACTTTGTTGGTACATCTTTTTAAAACTTTTTATTTGACAAAACTAATGGAATGCCTACATTATAAAAAAGTCACTCTTTGAAAATCAGAGGAAAGAATCCATCTTCTAATGCCCCCTTTACATAATTCAACTATTATTTTATATATTTCTTTTCATTCTTTTCCTTATAGCATCCATATTCTTATATGATTCTCATCATGCATGTAAAATTTTCTTTCCTGATTTTATTGCCTAGTACTATATACTTTTCTCCATATTGCCACAATATTGAAAACTGTAATTTATAAAAATGTGTAATATCCCATCAAATAGATTTAAGTAATCATTTTCTATTTTTTTCACTTTGAAATTGCTTCAGAAATACTCTATTTTAAGGAATACTGCAATGAACTTCTTTGTACATATGGCTTTTCCCTTCTTTTTGGGTGAGTTCCTAGAAGATATTCTGTTAATGTAGAACTGGTGGGACAAAGGATGGGATGCTTTTGAGGCTTTTGATACATATTGCCAAATTGCTTTTTCAAAGTGCTCTATTACAGTGTTACCCAAAGTGTGGTCTGCACACAGCTACCAACCCACACACTTTGTCACCAGTGTATAGTGAGACAAGAAGCTGTGCCACAATGTAAATTGATTCACTGCTTCCTTTATCACTTCATCTAGAAAGTCTCACTCTTCATAACTAATGACATCAGCTTAATTTCCAACATGCTTGTCATATGTTTCATTTATATTCTGGTACTTTGAGAAGCACTTCTCTAACAAACTCTACTCTCTTAACAATGTGCAGTTAGGATATAATGCCAGGTAGCTAATAGAAATAATTTAATTCAGGTAACTAGCAATAAAAGAGTTAAAAATACTGAGAAACTAAACAGAGCTGTGAGAGAACCCAGAGATTCACCACAGGAAGCTACTACTTTGCTTAGGACTGGAGCGGCAATGTGCTGGAGCTACCTTGTATAGTCTCCTGAGAACAGGTTGTTAAATATTCAGGAATTTTGCAAGACAGGATGTATTTACACCATAGACACTGGCAAACATTTCAACTCAGGACTTCTTCCCTTCCTCTCTCCCCCTCTAAGAGAGCCAGTTGTTAAAAATTTACCAGCACACCAGTGGGCAAGGTGGACAAAAGGAGTAGATAGTAGTACTAGAACCAAACAGCTGGGTCACTTAACAGAAGCTGGATCCATGGAAGAAGGGCCTATCTGGTGAGAAGCAGACAAATAGAGGAGATGCATATGGTGCTGGAAATGCTTCCTGGAAGGGAGATGGGGATACCCTGGCATCTCCCTTCCATTGCTCTCATCAGTGCCTTCCATTGGGCAAACCTTGCTGGAAGCCAGTTGACAAGGTTTCCAAAGAGAGGATATAGAATGCATTTGAGAGCAAAGAGGTAAATGACCAACATATGAACCTTCTAACAACTCACAACAACTTGGAGAATCATTCATTCAGTCATCATCAAGTAGTGCATATTTATTTAGTGCCCACTCCTACTTTTCCGTACAAGTTCAATGAGTGGTCTCTACTCCCCATCTATGGTAGAAATGAGAAGCACCTGACAGCCTATTTAAATCATTTAGCTCTGCTATTACATTTAGTGAAGGTTATCATGCATGAACCGTGCACATGAACAAGATTTATTGATGTGTGCTTTTTTCTATATCCACCCACTGGAAAATGTCTGGATTTCCAAAGAGGTTTCTATATACAGAATTACAGAATCAAATGAAAGCCTTACATAAGAGAATTCATGCTGGCTGTGTCAGTTTCCAGGGTGTTTTCATTATGGGGAATCTGGCAATTGGCTAAGTGAAGAAAAAAATAACAAACCCAGAGGCTAAACTGATTTGCATAATGAAGAAATTGTTGAGAGGTGTCAGGGTAAGAGAGAGAAAAGCAAGATGAACTTGTCTTTCAGGGAGAATTTTAAAGTGTAGCAAAAGAGAGTCTCTATCTAGATAAGCACTCTCCAACAGAATTCCCAACGATGATGAAAATGTTCTGTGTCTGCACTGTCCAATAAAATAGACACTAGTCACATGTGGCTATTGAGCACTTGAAAGGTATCTATTGTAACTGAAGAATCATATTTTGGATTATTTAATTTTAATTAAGTTAAATGTAAATCTAAATAGCCAGTGTGGTTCCAGAAGCATCTTTGGTATGCTAGAGAATTCGGCTAGGGTGAAGAGAAGAAAAGGGGTTTGTAAAAATGCTATCACAGGTGGGTGTGTTGGCGTGAGTCTGTAGTCCTAGCTACTAGGGAGACTGAGGCAAGAGGATTGCTTGAGCCTAGGAGTTGAAGGCCAGCCTGGACAACATAGTGAGACCCTGTCTCTTAAAAAAAATAATGTTACCATGGACAATTAATTTTATAGCTTATATTTTTGGGGGGAGATGTAATTAGAAATTAACATTTCTTTTTTGTTACTTGTGATTGCTGGACTGTACTTCTTCTAATAGAATTCCAGCAGAGAAAGGGCCCTGTGATGACTGGTTTATAGCTCAGATTATTCCTGTAATAGTTACAACTACCTTCAGTTGGGCTTCCCGCATGAAGGGGAAATATTTGTTCTTTTGATTGACTATAATTTGTTAATAATGGAAGAAAACATTTGACCTCTAAAGTAAATCATAAAAATGTAAGCCTGATTTTTAGACTCAATAAGACCTATAATCTGCTCTTCCATTGTTGTTAATGGTATTAAGGGTCAATGAGAATGAATTGCTATGTCTTTGAAATATTGGAAATCAGTTGTTCTGAAATGCAGAAAAGATTGCTGCTTTTTGCAGACTAGCAGCATTTGGGATATATGTCTAAGAGTTGAGAATTCAGAGAAGATGGTTGTGCTTCTTTCCAGAATTTCAAAATGGCATGGTGTTTTAATTGGGTGAAAACTTTCAGTAAATATTTAGTAATGGCCATGATTTTTACTGATAGAAAAGTGGGAAGAGAAAATTTACAACTTGGAAATACATTCCAAACTGAGAGTTTTAGACCTAGCATTTCAATTCCCTAGTTTAGGATCATACTCATTTTTTAAAAATACAATGTAACTAAAATGTCAAAAAAAAAGAAAAACAAAACTTTTATCAGGTGGTGGGCAGGTGGGGGGGAGGGGAAGAGTGTATACTTACATAATGGGTGTGACGCGCACCACCAGGGGGTTGACATGCTTGAAGCTCTAGCACGGGGCGGGGGGGGGGGGGGGGGGGGGGGGTGGTTGGCAGGGGCAATATATGTAACCCTAACAATATCTGTAGCCCCATAATATAATGAAATAAAAGAAAAAAAAAAGAAACTAATGAAAAAGAATCCCTCTACATCCACTCTTGGCATATAATGATGACAATGTTTGGTGACAGTTAAGTGGAATGATAATTTAGAATGTTCTTCATCTTCCACTGAGGAGTAGAAATAATTTCCTCCTGTCTTTTGGTGAGTACCAATGTGCTCCCTAACTCCTGGAACCGAACATCATAACCAAGTGGAATAAATGAACAGTTCTCAGAGGTTCAAAAGGCAAGGACCCTTATGAACTAAAGACTTCAATTCACTGGAGCACATGCTTTATTCCTGGGCATGGCTGGATATTCTCCATGAAGCAGAGCCAAGCTCATGATTGTGTGGCCCTTGGCAGAGATCCTATGAGTGACAGAATACTTTTCCTCATTGGGAAAACCAATTGGTTTTCCAAACGTCTAAGATGTTGCTCTATACACCATTAATTCCATTTTCCCATTTAATGTTAATATACAATTATTGGGCTCCTTCATAAGAAGCTCTCAGTAATTCTGAGAACTAATTACCCTTGGATCGATTCCATATGAAAACATGTTATGATGAATCATGGGTCTTGGTAAATTGTTGGTAATAATTGTTAGCAATAATCAGTGTGGTTCTATCTAACATCACATATCAGTGGATTCTAATATAAGATTATTGCTTATCATGATATTAATAATAATATATCTATATAGCACTTTATATTCACAAAGTCCATCTACTTACATTATGGCATTTGCTGCTGGTAATAGCCCTATGAAAAAGCAACACAGATTTTGAACCTCAGCATGTATTGAGAATCGTGAAAAAGATGCGGCTTGTGTTCTCAAAGACCTCAGTGTCCAGTAGAGCTCACTCCACCTTAGAGACAGAGGGCTGGAGTCTTAGACGGTCATGTGACCTTGAAAAAGAGGGCTCAAAACAATGTCTTAATTCCTTTCCCTAAGTGTACAGTGAATAGACCATCTCAAGGGTGCCTAGGCTATCTTTCTATAGGTTAGGGCTACAAATCAATCACTCTTCCACTCCTCCACTATTCTTTATTTTCTCTTTTTCCTCCCCAACTCCACCAACCCAGACATAGGGTTTGGTTGCTATATGATTTAGCAATCCTGTTAGCAGCACAGAAAAGGAAATGTGTGCCCATGGTGGTGAGCTTGTCTACTCCCAGAGAAGTGGATTGTGAACTTTAAAAGCAGATTTTTTCTTGGCTAGAGAGTTCATGGAAGAGCTCTATGAAACAAGTTTCCTCCATGCTTGGGACAGTAGTGGGTATCACCCTTTTGTATATTGAGCCCTGAGGATAAAGCTCAAAGCACCAGCTTCACCTGTACTTAAGATACTCAATTTTCCATTGCTCCAAAGCCTAGAACTTTTATGAAAATGGGACAGACAATATGAACATTTAGTTGATGACAAAGTAGCCATCAAAATGTGTTGATATCAGTTATGTATTTATTAGTCATTTTACATATATTCTATCCTTATAACTACTCTGCAATATAGGCTTTACTAACCAGAAAAGGAAACTGAGACTTAGGCAGAATTAATAAATTGCCCAGGGTCATACAACTAGCAAATAGTAAAGCTGGAATCTGGTTGATTCCAAAACTCATGCTCTTTCTATTTTATTAAAGGTTACAAACTTGAAGCCGGTGGCCTCTTTGTAGCCTGCAGACATATTTTGTCTGGTCTTACATTGTTCTAACAAGTTTTGTAATAGTTGTCAAAACTTAAAGATAAGGCTTTTCATAAAACCTCAGATTTTTGGTTTCTTTTGAGTAATCCTATGGCAACAATGAGTTGTGATAATTAGCAGCTTCCCTCCTTAACAGAATTATGAGGTTGGTTTTTCCTTGTGCTTCCTGCTAGTCAGGCTGCTTCACTCACTTGCCTACCTAAGTGGGCCCAGAGGTATTTGAGTTTTGACTACACTTCTGCACCCCCTTGGCTAGGTCTCTGAAACACAGTTAACCTCTCAGTTGTGGACACAAACAGAGCTAAAAAATGAAAATTAAGTCAATTAAAATATTCCCTCTGGATATCACAGACAAGCTCCTTTCTCGAAAGATTTTCTGTTCACACTTTGTTGACTTGCAACGTTTCAGTGGCTAACACCTAGCATGACAGATGATAAAAAAAAAAAACACAACCGTTTTCTTCAGTTGTTCACAAAGTTTTCTACTGTGGATTTGCTTCAAACTCCCATTTGGGAAAACTTTGATGTTGCTTTCTACCTCCCCCTTAACACATCCTTAATAAGAATAGTTTCTTTTCTTAAAAAAAAAAAAGAAAAAAAAGTTTATTTTGGTGATATAAGAAATCTTACCCTTAGTATTGAATAGAAAAGAAAACAAAATGAAGTATTAGAGCCAGAAAATATTTCCTCCCTGTTGCCTAATGTCATGTCTCAGACCAGACGCTGGTGGTCCCAGGATGTTCAATCTGTAAACGATACACTTGCACATAGGAAAAGATTACTGGGTTGCATAATATATGACTAATTGGCTTCCTTATAATTAAAATCTCAAAATTGTCAACATCATAATGTCTGAAAGCAGAATCACATGAGATGGAAAATTTTGGCTACAAATGAGAAAAATGTATTTGAATTGAGATGTGTGTTGGTTCTTAATTATCTTGTATATCTTAAAGATAATTTCATCAGCTTGAGGAATAATGTCTGGCCTCCTGCTGAGAGGAAAGCACCATGACATTGGCCTTACTGCCTCCTTAGCCTGGAACTGGCAACCTACATTCTGGACATTCAGAATGAGCACTGGTCACCAAGAGTTTTCATAATGTACCTTGAATCCCATGCTGGTCGTTTGAATGATGGAATTACAGATTGGGGAAAAAGTTTGAGGGGGCATCTATAATTATGAGCCCTCTGCCTCTAGTTTGAACTACCTTCAACATCCCAAAGGAGGTGTCTTTGGTACCTTTTCTGGGTACCTTTTTCATGTTTCACTAGACTCATTATTGGTAATCATCTCTTAAGGAAAACCTGCTTTCTTTGCAATTTCAATTTTATCTTTTTTATTAATGATAATGAAGATTTATTTATAATACCTTAAACATATTGACAGTACTTATGCAATCTTTCAGGTACTTACCCGAGTACTTTATATGTATTATCATATTTGATTATTAAAATAACCCTACAAATTGGGCTCCATATATGTTTTATTTTTTCCATCTTTATTGAGGTATAATTGATAAATAAAAATCACATAGTATAGAGGCACATAAGAGTTAAATAATTTGCTCAAAAGTCACATGAGTAGTAAATGAAGGAGCTATGACAAATTGGACCCAGACTTTCACTCCAGAAACTGTGCTCCCCCTATCCTTCACTGCTTTCCTCTGGGAATAATGGGTACCATTCACGGAGTGTTTGCTGGATGCCGCATGCTAAGTCTTTACATCATGCATATTCATTTAATCCTCATGGCAGTGTAACAAGATAGCAACTGTGATTACCCATTTTACAGGTAGGAAAACTGACACTTACATAGAACAAGTACATGTCCACGGTCACAAGACTAGTGAGAAGTGGTATTAGGATCTGAGCTCAGATCTTTGTGTCTCCAATTCCTGTGTTGTCTCCAAGACATTGTACTTCTCTCATCCTGATCTCTATGAAGGTAGAGGAACCCAACATAATGCCACTAGTCTTTAAAATTGACATGTTTTTCTCTTCTGTAGTTTTAGGTATCCAAATTGTTCTTTTTACCATTGTCTTCATCTAAAATCATGTATCGAATGTTGATTTGGAGTAGGTGGTGTTGGTATTCTTGCGCATTAGGCATCTGCCCTCTGTTGTATCCAGCATTTGCTTCTACTGAGCCTGTCTCTGGACCAAACTCTTAATCTTCCCCCAAATTAAACATTTGTTTTCCTGGTCCTGAATTTTAGAGTGGGGATTCCTGAACATTTTTTAGAGAAAGTTATTTTTAATTTCTTAACATAATGAGGTAAAGGTCACAGTGCTGATGGTGAAAGTCCCTTATCTTGGGGTGGTAAAATAAGGTAGAGCATCCATGGTCCTTAAAATATGACACCAGGAGGTATCAAGTACAATGGAGGCTTTCATCAAGGTAGAAGACAGTGGGACAGTGACATCAGGGACCTGCATTCTTCATTTCTATTAATATGTTCTAAAATTCCATTTACAATAGTACTGTGGTTTGTGATTAATTAAAACTCAGATATTTTCTATATAATCTGTGCCAAGACAAGACTCTACTATTTGATACTTGTGCAATTAATTATATATATATTTTTACTCTGCACATATACCTTTTCCCCTATTAGAGTTCACCTTTTTGATTTGGAGGGAACATGCTGAGATGGTTTGTATCTCAATTTTTGTTTTACTAAGATCTCTCAGGTTTGTGCTATTATTTTGGCTTCATCTGACAGCATTGCTTTTAAGAATATCTTTTTAAACATGGGATTTCTATTTGTTGTGATGTTATGATAGCAATGAGAGCGATGCTTATACTATATTTGTGATTTGTATTCTGTTCTTTTTTCATTTCATGATAAAACGTAAATGTATATTTCTGTTATTCAAAATTATTCATAATCATCATTTAAATGGTTGTATAATATCCCACACAAAAAGTCTACCAAGTTTGCTTAACCAGTTTTCCTCCATTGGATATTTGTTTTCAAAATTTAGCTATTATAAATAATTCTAGGTTAAATTTCTTGTCTGTAAGGGAAATCTGTCTCCATCACCCCATATTTGGGTTTTTCTCCCTCAGAAGTAGAATTGCTGTGTCAAAGGGTAGGAACATCGTTAAGGCTGTTGATTGAACTTGCCAAAATGCCTTATTAGAAGATAGTAACAATGCAAGACCCACCAACATGTATGAAAATGCTATAGTCACTGCTTTAGCTTTTTTAGATTCATTTAAAATTGTTTGCATTTTTAAATAGAAATTAAATCTGCTTTGGGTGATATTTGAAATATCTCCTTTATCTTCAGTTTATATGGTTCCAGCCTGACCTCCTAAAGGTTCCCATTGGTGCATGGGACAGTGGTTCAGAGCTTAGACTATGGAGCCAGCCTGCCTAGGTTTAAGTCATGGCCCAGCCATTATTACCTGTATGAATTAGCAAATTACTCAAACCTTACTATACCTTAGTTTCCTCATCTGTAAAGTGGGTATCATCATGGTACCTACTTCATTAGGACCATTGTGAGGATAAAAGAGTCAATACATGTAGAGTGCTTTGAAGAGTGCCTGGTACAGAGTGAGGACTCAGTAAGTGCTACTATTATTCAAGATATCATTGCTCATGTATCATTCTTTGAAAAAAATGCTTTCTAAATACAGATGTGCTATTCTGTCTCCAGCTTTTCTGAGGACTAAAGCAATTAAAAGAGTCCCATGGCTAGAGGCAGAGCAGTAGAGGTGGATCTGGAAGTCACTGGGGAAGTGATTCTGGGATGCTTAAGCTATGACCACTTTATTGATTTTGCATTCCCAGGGTCTACAACAGTGCCTGGCACAATGAATGCTTGTAATTGAGAGGTTAGATGAATTCCGTTTCCCTGGTCCATTTCCCCATATTCGCCTCTAAAGACACTTGGATTTTTGAGGACCATCTTGTTCTCATGTAGGAGGATAAGAACTCGAGTCATTAGAACTCAGCTACACCATTAGGCTTATACCTTTCACTGGTAGTAGGATTGTCAGTGCCTGAGGCAAGAATTTTGATCTAAAAGAGTTTGTTTGTGTGTCTGTGTGTAAACTGTGCCTGCAGCAGACGTAACTATGATTACTGGGGTTATAACAGGATGCTTGAAGGACATTTCCTGCCACTCAGGGATGAGGACTATGAAAGTAGTTCCTAACTGGTTCTACTAGCCTTAATTTTCCTTTCTTACGTCCTTTTGATTTTAAATTTCTTGCTCCTCTTCTTTCTTTCTCTCCACCTTTCTCCCTGGGTAGGGCAGGGAGAGCATTTAGCTGTGGTTGGTGCTGGAGATGTCTCTTCTCTACTCTACCCCAGGTCCTATCTAAGTTTATCCTCGTCAGGTCTCTCACTGAGACCATACGGAAAAAAGAATGAATTGTTTACTGGAAAATCTAGCTAGCTTGTTTTCCTAGCTTCTTGAGGTGCGCTGTTAGGTTGTGTATTAGAAATCTTTCTTCTTTTTTGATGATGGCATTTATTGCTGTAAACTTCCCTCTTGGAGCTGCTTTTTCTGTTTTATATAGGTTTTAGTATGATGTGTTTCTATTCTTGTTTGTATCAAGGAAAATTTTTTGGAGATGGGGCTCTCACTATGTTGCATGTTTATATCCCATTTTCTTTATCCATTCATCTGTTGTTGGACATTTGGGTTGTTTCTGTATCTTGGCTATTGTGAATAATGCTGTAATTAACATGGGATTGCAGATTTTTCTTCAAGAGCCTGATTTCAGTTCTTTTGGATATATCCCCAGTAGTGAGATTGCCAAATCATGTGGTAGATTTCTTTTTAATTTTTTGAACTGCCATACTGTTTTAAATAGTAGCTGTAGCATTTTACGTTCCCATCAACAGCGTACAAAGAGGCTCCAATTTCTTCACAACCTCACCAACGGTAGTCAGCTTTTTAAAAAATAATAGCCATCCTTACTGGTGCGAGATGATGTCTCATTGTGGTTTTGATTTATGTTTCCCTGATGATTAGTGATGTTGAGCACCTTTTCATATACCCATTGTCCATTTTTAAGTCCTCTTTAGAGACATGTCTGTTCACATCCTTTGCCCACTTTAAAACTCAGGTTATTTGCATTTTTAGGTGTTTCTTATGTATTTTAGACATTAATTATTTGTTAGATATATGATTTACAAATATTTTTTCCCAATTCATAGGTTGCCTTTTACTCTGTTGACTTTCCTTTACTGTGTAGAAGATTTTTTCTTTGATTCAGTCCCACTTGTCTGTTTTTGCTTTTGTTGCCTGTGCTTTTGGCATCATATCCAAAGAAATTCTTCCTCAGATCAATGTTGAGAAGCATTTTTCCTATGTTTTCCCTATGTTTTCTTACAGTTTCAGGTCTTATGTGTAAGTCTTTAATTTGTTATTAGTTGATTTTTGTTATGATGTGAGATAAAGGTTCAATTTTATTCTTCTGCAGGGTATTCAGTTTTCCCAACACCATTTATTGAAGAGATTCTCCTTTCCCCATTGTGTGTTTTTGGCACTCTTGTCAAAGATCACCTAAGTGTAGATGCGACAACATCATACTGAAATTTCAACATATTAGAATCCGCTAACTCTCAGATTGTGATCCCATTGATTGACATTATAGTAAGCAACAGAAATTTCAAGTTTTACTAATAAAATATCATTTTTAACTATTAAACATATTGGGGCCTGTGTAAGACTTTTGTTTAAAAGAGGAAAATATGTTTTCACTACTAAAAAATATTTGAAAACTCAGAGAAAGAGTAACATAAGGAAAAAATAAATAAATACTGAGCTGGTGTATCTCAGATTCAAACTAAACTATTTGTGGTGTGACTCACCAGACTTTAATTCAATCTGAAATTACTATGCTAGACAACTTAGGAAGCTATCATCGCAGCTTGGCTTGATCTGACGTCAGTTTTGAAACTAGGTAGAGGTTCACTACAGGTTAACTGTACGACTTTGGGAAAGTCACTTAATATCTCTGAGCCTTTCATACTACTGCATCTCTAAATGGTTGTCAAGATTAATGACTGGCCAGCAGGATAATGAAGAGGCTAATGCTATAGGCTCTGGGATCAGACTGCTTGGGTTATCTGTATGACCTTATATAAGTGCCTCAACTTCCCGGTGCCTGTGTTTTTACTATCTGTAAAAGGAAGGTAACAATAACACCTATTCCATAGGTTTATTATAAGACAAATTGAGATGATAGTTAAGAATTGCTTAATATAGTAGTTGGTGCATAATGAGCACTTGATAAATATTAAATGCTATTATATTTAAAGGAGATAATGTATGCAAAACTAATGTGCCTAGCAGATCACTTAGTTCTCAGTATATGAAAGATATTATCAGGTAACACCTATGTTGAGGTGTGTTTAATGCCAGAGGCAAGTTTTTGGTTTGCTGCCCAGCCCAAGTATTCATGGACTCATTCATTTGTGTAACAGGAGAGAATGTTTAGTAAGAAAATTTAACAGTCTCTAAGTTTCTGCCAAGTCTCTGACTAACCACTTTGATTGATCTGTTTTGGCTCCCCTACTGAAGAATTATATAAGTCTCTTTATCCCCTGCACTCCCTGCATTTTGAAGAAGATGAATAGACTTGGAGCAACTTCATTCCACTTGTCCGTGTTCTCTAATCTATGGACTCGGAATCTCAGGGAGGCCATACTGATAACCTTCCCTTCCTATCTTTGCTTCTGTGCCAACATTGGCCCCCACTGTTTGGCAGTCTTAGAAGAGAAGTGACAAGAAATTCTTCCCTTCTGGAAACTCCAGATGTTCTTGGGGTCAGTTTATAGGCTAATTAAATATTTTATCTTGATTTAAGCTCAGAAATGTTCAGCTCCCTATCTTGGCTAGTCTGTTTTCAAACACTTGATATTTCAAGAGCTTCCTCTCATCTGAGAATTTAGTCCTAGATATTTTTTTCTTGAGCATAAAGACTAGTAAAGACTAGTTCTTGTTGAAAGATTACAATTTTGGAACTGTGTATCAAAGGAAGAAAATTTGATACCTTTTCCCCCACTTTGGTCAGTATTAGCCTTTTCAAAACAACTTCTGAGAAATGGGGATTTGTAATAGGGAAACCTATTTTAGCTCACCCCTATTGAAGATTTGCTTCATGTAGTTTGTTTCAGTTACTGTAGTTTCATAACAATTACCCTCCAACAACCATTTTATTAAACTCATGGATTCTGTGCATCAGGACTTTAGACAGAGCACAGTTGGGATGATTTATTTCTGTTCTACAATGTCTAAGACCTCATCTGGGAGGGCTGGAAGGCTGGGTGTGATTTAATGGCTGGGGTTTCAAATCATCTGAAGGCATCTGCACTCATGTGTTAGGATAGGACTTCCATTTGGAGAGCCTACATGTAGACTCCCATACATGGCAGTCCCAGGGTAAAGAGATAGACCCTCCCTCTGAATAGAAAGAGTGTCAACTTTTTGGCACATAGTTAAACCGTGGGCTATTCCTAGAAATATTAGTTAACAAAACAACCCATCTTATTATCATATGATCCATGATTACCTTAGAGGATGTGAACAAGATGAATGTATGCATATTTATAATCCCAATTCCCATTTAGGGAGCTCTCCTGGAACCTTGAAAGATGCAAATGTAGGACTTGTAAAAGGAAAGACTTTCTAATCTGAACGTTAAACTGAGGAAATGCACAGCCGGAAGAAGTACATCAAGGAAGAAAATATAATTGAAATCTCTCTCCTGGTTTTGAACCCCAATTTTATGAAAATACATATATACGGTATCACTACAGACTACTGGACCACTACTAGACATAATAAAGATGAAGAAGAAATAAAAGCAACTAGTATCTGTGTAGCCCTTCAGCATTTGTTTTTTCACTGATTCTTCATAACACAAGCTATTAAGGTCGGTACTGTTATTTTCACTGCCAATTCACAAATGAGAAAACTGAGATTCTGAGATGTCATAATAATGTTTCCAAGATTATATGATCAATTTGGGTGGAACCTGCCCTCTAAAACCCTCTGTTCAGATCTCGCATCCTTTGTCCACACTGTGAGTCCTCTCCTGCTGGTGCCCACCACGTCGGCTCCTGCTGCCTTCCTAGAGACTAGTGCATCCATGGCTGTGGGAGCCGCCAAATCTAATCATCTCCATCTCTTTGATATTTGGCCCTTTTCTTACTCACTGCCTGTTTACTACTTTGAGATTTTTCCCAATTACATTTTACGATTCTAATAAATATTTTCTACAATTTAATGACAAGAAGCAGTTAGTTCTTAGAGTGAACCATGATTCACTTATGCACATATAAATGGTTCATTCTTTGATTCATTCAGTAAACATTTATTGAGTTCCTACCATATGCCAGGCACTTTTCTGAGGGCTGGGAATATGGCAGGGAACTACACATGACTCCAGCTTTTGTACCAGTGGGGACAATTGAAGATATACAATAAACGTATGACCTATTGTCCAACAATGGTAAGTGCTATGAAAGAAAATGAAGCATAGAAGAGCGTGGAGAAGGATAGGGGATTAGTTTAAAAATTGTGGTCAGGAAAAGCTTCTCTGAGGAAATAGCGTTTGCACAGAAACCTGAATAGGTAAGGAGTGAGCCATTTGGATATAGGGAAAACGTGTTCCAACAGAAAGAAGGGCAGAGTCTATACACAGGCACTTGATCGGCCTATTTAAGGAATGAAGTTTAAATTGTGCAAGACAAGTAGGTCCTAGAGATCTTTTCAACATTGTGCCTATAGTTAACAATATTGTACTGTGCACTTAAAAGATTGTTAACAGGGTAGATCTCATGTTAAGTGTTCTTATCATCACCATGATAATGAAAAGAATAGCAGGGAGGCAGTGAGTGTGGCTGGAGGGCAGTGGTATAAGAAGGCCAGAGTGAGAGAAGTGATCATGGGGAGGGAGCTAAGGGCCAGATCACGTAAAGCCGTTTAAGCAATGGTAGGGGTTTGGGATTTTATTCCATAGGTGATGGGAGGAAATTGTATGTCTTGAGCAGAGAAGCAATTTGCATTTTAAGCAATATTAATGACACTGTCTCTTTGTGTCAGAGTACAGAGACAAGAGTGGGTGCTGGAGACGACTCAGGAGGTATTTGTTCAGATGAGGGAAATGGTAGTTTGGATCAGGTAGTAACCATGGAGGAGATGAGAGTGGGTAGAAATGAATTGCATTTTCAAAGCAGACGCCACAGACTTTGCTGATGAATTGGAAGTAGGGGGTGAGAAAAAGTACAGAGTCAAGAATGATTCCAGAGGTATGAGCAACTGGGTGAATGATGATGGGTAATACTGGGGGAGGAGCAGATGTTTCCAGTTTAAGATTGTATCAATAATTCAACAATGAATGTGTTTCTAATGTTGAGAGATAGTGCACAGTGTAACTCCAGTTACAGACTGTCTATATTTGAATTCCAGTTCTGTTATTTATTAGCTATAAGATCTTGTGCAAGTAAATTACCTACATCTTCTCATCTGTGTGAGGGAGACAATAAAACTATCTACATTGTAGAGTTTTAAGAATTTAACACACAATAGTGCCTGGCACTTAATGTTACATAACTCTTAGCCATCATTACTTTTATTAATATATTTACATGAACACTTATTTGTTTTCTTAGGGGAAGTGTTTGGTCAAAGGATATATACATTGTTTAAGCTTTAAAAATTACTCGCACCTCTTGTATTTTCCTGGATAGAGCTATCTCAAGAATGGAAAAACAAGCACCACATGTACTCACCAAATTGGTATTAACGGATCAACACCTAAATGGACATATAGGAATAACATTTATCGGGTGTCCAGAGGATGGGAGGGGGGAGGAGGGGATGGATATATACAAACATAATGAGTGAGACGTGCAACGTTTGGGTGATGGTCACGCATGAAGCTCTGCCTTGGGGGGGGAGGGGAGCATGGGCAATATACGTAACCTTAATATTTGTACTCCCATAATATGCTGAAATAAAAAAATAAAATAAATTACTCAATTAGTCTGGACACAATGGCTCACCCCTGTAATCCCAGAGCTTTGGGAGACTGGGATGGGAGGATCGCTTAAAGCCAGGAGTTCAAGACCTGGGCAACATAGCAAGACCTTGTCACTCCAAATTTTTTTTTAATTAGCTGGGCATGGTGGTGTACACCTGGAGTCCTAGCAGCTTGGGAGGCTGAGCGAGAGGATCATTTGAGCCCGGAGTTCAATGGTTACAGTGAGCTATGATTACACTACTGTACTGCAGCCTGGGGAAAGAACGAGACTCTGTCTCTAAAATAAATAAATAGATAGATAGATAGATAAAAATTACCCAATTGCCTATCTGGAATGATCATACCAGTGTGTTCCTGCCAGCAAACTATAGGATGCAATTCTTTAAAAAATATTTAGAATTTAATATATAGACTTCCCAACTCTTTGCCATACCCTTATGACCTAGTCACAGAGTGAATATTTTCTTGTTTTGGCATAACTTGAGCTCACTTAAGTGATTCTAATAGCATTTTTGTCCTTCTCCTTCCAAAATTATTTTTATATTAGTAAGTACATTAATTATTAATATCCTAATGTAATATTAAAAACATAATAAAGAATGTTAATATAATTAAAACATAGTTAATTAATATATTAATATATTGTGTGTGTGAGTTTGCAAGAGGGATGTGGGTTGTGTCCATGTGTGTATTAGAACTGAAGAATGAATCCAAACATCTCCAGGTTGTCATCTTTAATTCTGAAGGATCGCTATACTCGATGCTATGTCTTATTTAAAGAGAGGAAGAGAAATTGATTTAATAACCTGTCACATTATACAACACAAGAAGAACTTGAGAAGAAAAAGCACTCTGGTATTCTTAGAAGGAAGAAAAATATTGTGACAGCTCCATGCAGAAATTTTTATGTAGAGGGAACTGGTAGAAATTATGGGGATAAGTTAAGAATGTTAGGAAATATATTGCCTACATGGAATACATTTGACCATTGCACCAGAGAGCTCCACAACTGTAAAAGGTGATTTCTCTTTCTTATGTAGGGGCATAAGGAAATAGAAACTCCACCTTTCTTTTCCCTTTTTCTCATGCCTTAAAAATAATTTATTCCATCATCATTTCCTCTGCAAGCTTCCAAAATATTCAATTTAACTGAGGTGGGATAGAATACCAAAATATTTTGATAATATGGTAAACTTGTAGAGTTTAATCAAAAGAGTTTGATACCTTAGTGTTAAATTATGGTATCTAAAAGAGGTCAGTGTTAGAGTGGGATCTCCTGTAGTCCCACCGGACAGAGAGACAGAGTCACCAAG
>VBSM01001681.1:5108199-5149022 GCA_008086735.1 Cheirogaleus medius
GAAAGAAATCATGCGCGTCTGTCACACTGTGGTGTTTGAGGCAGTTACAAGTTCCACCTCTCAGGTCAAGGTAGGGGAATAAAGATTCCATCTCCTTGGAAATGGCTCAGGCAGGTGGTAAGTTTGGCATCTATTATAAAATCTGGAGGTACCTACGACCACCCCACCATGTGGGGGTGGGCTGCAGAAGTCCCAGCAGCAAGACCAGCCAGAATTGCCCTCGGTCAGCATCTTAGGGCCAGTTCCAGTACATGAAAAATGTTCTGTTCAGTCCCCAGGGCTCCAGGATATGCAGCATGGCAGAAATCATTTTGGCTGGGAACATTTTCAAAGCAGGTGTTGCCAGTCATCTACTCTAACCATAGAAAAGCTTCAAAAACCGCTCTCAAGCTTCGTCTGACCCAGAGCATGAGAATTCTGTTGCTTCCCGGGGGGGCTACAAGGAAGAGTGGGCTATAAAATGCATTCCCAATTAATCATTTGGAGTTGGGTAACGGGTTTTCTGATTTTTGGAGCTTGCCTACCAAAACCAATCATTTTCATATTGTATGGGTAATGCTGAATTATTCTTTCTGGCTCTGCTTAGATACCAGAACGTTATTAAATAAATGAGAAGTACATAGCAACAACCAACCATTTTCACTCATAAAATCTGTTTTGGAAACAGTATCTAGGAAAGGATGGAGGACTGTCAATTCCAAGAAACATTTTTAAGGCCCCTAAAACTCTTTTTGAAAGCAGGTTAATATAGTTTCAATTTATTGAGTGCCTACTACACGTCAGGCTTTATACTGGATACCTCACTTGCTTTACTTGTCTATAACCTTTGCTACACACTTGTAAGATATGTGTATTATTCTCATTTTATCAACGAGGAAACAGTCTCTAGGAGGTTAAGCCATTTTCCCAAAATCGTATCTTCAATAAACTTTAAATTTGAGTCTAAAAAAAAAAGATCCCATCTCTTGATGGAGAGTGTCAATGTCACAGTATAAGAAGAGCATGTGAGCATGGTATATATTAGTGTAGACATCTTTGGAAATGGAATTTGTCACAGCATCTTACTTAGCCTCGGGTGGGGGCAGGGCTCGGAAATAGAATCTTAGAGGTGATGGCATTCCTGCTAGATTCTGAATGCCCAGAAAGAGTTGGTCAATGAGGAAAAGAAGATTATTTCAGGTAAAAGGTAAAGTAAGTCATAGTTCCAGAGGTATTAGATGGGTTTATGTGTAGAAAATTGCCTATAGCTCTTTATATTTGGTTTTCTTTGAATAATAAGGGTCTGAACTTACCATGTCTTTCTTTTGTCACAAGAAAACCATGGTTTCTGCCAGTCAGACTAAAGATATCATACTTGAGAGAAATGAGGTCTGCTATTTTGAGACTAGTCCACCCACTGTTCTCCTACTTCCTACTCTATCTGGACCTGCAGAGGGTGTTGAGATGTTCTGGATAGTAAGTTTCCCCATCGCAGCAGGATAGCACATGCTTCCAGGGTCTGGGTGTGAAAAAGTGGTGAGGAGAATGTTAAGATGTTAGCGACTCTGCTCATCTAGCTGTTTTTAGCATTCTGAAGATCATTTTCAGTGGTGACATCTGATAATACAATTCTATTTTTAAAGATCTCCAAGGAGACTCCAACCTTCCTTGGTATATCTTATTTCAATCTCTATGAACTCTTCTTATTGGGACAAATCCCAACTGATTCTTATATTCTAATGAAGATTACCTTCTAGGGCACAAGGAGCCACTCTCCTGTTCTGTCTTTAGTCAGTGGAGTTGTAAGACCATCGGCTTGGAAAAGCTAGTTATAAATATTTTCATGTTTCTGGTTCTTTTTTTTCCTTACCTTACTGACTTTATCCAGAGATTACTTTCCATCATTGCAATATTTCTTCCTTTTTTCCATCCTTCATGTCTCCTTTGCCCTCTACTCTAGACTCTTGGAACTTTCTCCCTGGACTACTGAAGTGGCTTAATTATTGATCTCCCAAACTGTTGTCTTTCCATATCCTCTCCACCCCCTATCACACTAAACATCAGCATGACCTTCACAGAGAGTGTTGAACAAAAGCTTGGTTTCTCCTAGAAGGTAGTTATTGAATTACGCTTCAACCTTCTCTTCCCCAGGCTGAGTGATCCTACCCCAACTCTCTGTGCATTTCTAGTGTGGCTTATGGTGATGTCTGCTACCCCTGAGTCAAATGATTTCCAAATAACAACCTTCTGATGGCATCATCATTAATTAGCATCCTTTCTCAGAACTTCTAAAAGAAGCTGCTTGGGAGAACAATGTGCTCTCAACAAAGCTAATGAAGTTTAGAAGTTGACAGAAGAAGAAGGAGAAGAAGGAAGAGGGGAGGGGGAAAGAGAGGAGGACTTTATTGGACTTTCTTCTTCTTCTCAACTTTCATTCTCTGTCCTGTGGTGCACTCACCAACCATCTTCTTATCCTCTCATCTCAGAATTACAACAATTTATCTTTAAATGGCCACACTGTGCCCTGTTCATGCCTGATTATCAGCAGCTCAAGCCCTCACATCACCAATTTATGTAAGGACTGCTTCTGTTGACAAGACGGGTTGCTCCTTGACATCAGGGACCATGTCTTATTCATTCCTTTTAGTTCTATAATTATAGCACAGTGTGTGGCACAAAGTAGATGCTCAGTGAATATCTAATAATTGAATGAATGAATAAATAATTAGTAAATGGTGGTGTTTTGCCCATTTTGGGTAAGGCAACCACGTGGGACCTAGGATGATATCCTGACACGATTCCACTGAGATGCTCCTGGACAGTTGCCTGTGCTGTTTGTTCTGCTGAGGGCCCTCTTTTTGTCACCATCAGGACATCTTCTTATCATGGGATAGGTCATAGCTTAACTATCATTTCCTTGGTAAACCTTCCCTATGCCCTTCCCACCAAACTACACTCTTTCTTCCTTCTTTACCAAAGTTAAGGAATCCTATATATGCTGCTTTATACTTCTTGCATCATAGAAAATGATATATTTTACAGTTTACCTATTAATTAATTATCCAAATTCACCTTCAGACTACTCCCTCCGTGAGAGAAAGGTCCATATGTATCTTGCGTTCATTGTACTTCCAGTGCTAAACAGACTGCCTGGTATGCTGCTGACTTTCAATAAATGTGAATAAAATTATATATGAATGATTAATAAAAGCAGGATTCTTTCCTATCAGTCTTGGAATAGCTTTCTTTCGCCTTTTTTTCTTCCAACATAAAACTGTAATCATCTATGTAGTTATGATTGTGCTGTGAAAAAATAAAATACTACACATAAAATACATTGTTCAAAAGCCCACCATCTTTTATTTATGCTTTTGTCTAAAAATATACCATTACTATAAAATATGCAGAAGTGGAGGATACATGGTCGACAGGTTTTTCTTAAATTACAAAAAGCTGAGCTAACTAATGGGCTTCAGCCACCTCTGCTATTCATTGCAAATGGGCTGTCCCAGCTGTTTTGTGCATTATAGGTGCCATTCATCTACTTCTTAAAGGAGAATATCATTACTGTGAGAAATATTGAAGGGTTTTATCTAAAAATGACAAGAGAAATTAATGGTCCTAATATAACCTGTTCCGGAATAATATTTCCTATTCTTTATGCTTCAGCTGCTGTCAGAACACAGCACTGTAAGGTGGGCTGACAACGTGGAATTCATGGGCTCACTGAACGCAGTGAGAGGCAAGACTGGCCTCCTACCCCTTTATTTTCTGAAAATGATAAGGTTTATCCTTGTGGTTTTTTTTTTAAGCTATAAGGAGGATGGGGGAAGAAATAGGGCTTCTTTTTCTGTTTCCTAAAAAATTCCTCTTGAAGTCTTGCCTTACTTCTCAAAGCCTTTGAAATGCATCTCACAACAACCACCTTAGTAAAATTTGGTTCTCTTTGGCCATTTACTTGACATTTCTTGTACTGCGTCCTCATTTCCTCCTTGTCCTTACTTACTTTCAAGAGAACATGAGTCCTTCATTTAGATGGTGCCCAATATCTCCTACTTAATTCTAGAGAGGCAATTGACCCCTTTAAATTTGTCATAGAAATGTTTTTTCATTTGGAGGGCAACATGAGCTACTGCTGAGATGTTCTAGTCCTAGATTAATTCCATTTTAGAGAGTTTGTTTTTCAGCTTACATCTGCTAATGGTTGCTTTTGCCTATTTAAAGAGAAGTAAGAAGCGTATTTGGGTGTCAGAATTGTCCTGTGTTCAAATGTTAGACCTATTGAAGTTTTCAGCAAATTATTAAATCTGGATAAGAAAACTAATAATTCCTGTATTTAATTAGGATGTATTTGGGCCGCAAGTGAAGTAAATGAAATTATTAGTTATTTAAACCAAACAGAAGTTTATTTCCCTCACATATTAAAGCAGCCCAGAGCCTGCTAAAGCAGATTCATGAAGTTATTAGGAATCAAGGTGCTTTATCCTGTAGCTTCACTGTTCTCCACATGTAGTTCTAACCTGTGGTTCAAGATTTGCCTGAGCTCCGCCTGTCAGGCTGCATTTCAGCCAGCAGGAGCAGGAAGGAAAAACGATGTGCATGGCCACCTCTCATTAAGGACCTCTCTTTCTGGAAATTGTAACATGCGTCTGCCAAAACTTACAGCCTAACTGTGGTGGGAGCCTGGAAAAGTTAGGCTTTATTTCAGGTTGTCATGGGTCAAGTCAAAACTAAGGGACCTATTTCTCTGAAGACAAAAAGAATGGATATGGGGAACAATCACAAGTCTTCGCTACCTCTTTTCAACTGAATATAGTGAGGATGGAGTGAGGTGACTTATACAAATGAATTTTATAAACCACTAAATCCTATATCGTTGGCAGATTTTATTATTAAAGTATATCATTAGTACTATTTCTATGAGTAGGAATTCAGGAAAATAAAAACTAAAGAGATTAGGGTTGTCCATTTCTCAAGGAGCAATTATTAGGTACAATTTTTTTTTCTGGGGAGTTACTGTTGAGATCTGTTTTGTGAAGGATTATCATAGGAAAATGCATCATTCATTATCCATTTACATAGAGGATTAAGGGGGCCAAGAGATAGATTGTCCATCTTTTCCATTTTCCAGATGAGGAAATGAGGTCTAAGGAGGAGATGTCATTTTTCCAAGGTGATAAAATTGGTTAATGGCAGAGCCAGAATTAAAACTCAGGATCCCTGGCAGAATATTCAATATCCTGTCCACTGAATGTGCCTAAAATGAAAATCAATTGCAATATGAGGGGAGATCAAACTGTCCAAGGAAGTTGTGGTAGAGAAGTTGCTAGAATTTTCTGAGAATGGAAAGGACTGTTATTTGCACAGAGGGCTGGATGAGTTGACCTCTTAAGGTGACCCAACCCTGCTTTCCTTGATAACTGGAGTTAAAATTCATGGTAGCTCCTTCAACATTGTCTTTGCATCCTTTCCTTCTTAGACATAGAGTTGATATTGGCCATTCCTTAGCTACATTATGATTCCACTCTTACCTAGTTCTTGAAATCTGTTTAATGTTCTGTTTGTTCTTTGGTTGCTGCATTCTGAATTCAGGGGCTGTTAGTTTATCCACTCCTGGTGCTTTTTGTCAGTGTTGCTTTTCTTACCTCTCCTGTAACAGCTGTGCCCCAGTGGGGATCGTGGGGAAGCCAGTTCCTCCTGAGTGTCATGGCCCTCTTTACATCTCCTTCTTCACATCAGGGAAACTTATTTCTATCTCCAAAATGTGACCTTTGGCTTCTTGTATGAACACTGGCAACAAACTCTTAACACATCCCTAGAATCACCAGCTGCCTTTTTGACTTCTCAGTTGAATTTTTAACTGTTGCTCACTGAGTTGCTGCAGTCTTTGTGCTTTGTGTTTTATGCTTGTTTTTTTTTTTTTTTTTTTTTTTTTTTTATCCTGGGTGGTGTCTTGTTCCTGTTTTGTCCTTTTCTTTATTATTCTCTTCGGTGCCCTCTAATTTAAGATGACTTTGGTTCTTTGTTCCCGCAATCTGTTTTCTGCTATGTCAGACTGTATGCTTCTCTCTTTCTTTAATCTCCTCTGGCAGACTTTATTAATTCATACAATTTTTGCTATGCTAAGTGAGAAACAATCACTTTACAAAACAGCAATTACTTTATGAATCTGCCGTGTCTCCGTGTATCTAATCTTGTTACATATCACTTATTTTTATTTTGAACCTAAATTCTTAAACCTGGGTTTATATGGCAAAAATTCCTAGTGCCTACCTAATATTCATTCCTCCCTTTTTAATTAACAGAACTCTGTTTTGGGGGCATTGTGAGAGAGGGGCAGTTGCATCCAGCTATAATAATAATAATTTCCAGCCTCCCTTCAATCTAGGGCTGGCCATGTGATAGTGTTCCTACCAGGAAAATATAAACAGAAATCTAAGCGAGTCTGAGCAGAGGATTTCTGAAAAAGTTTGGCTTTCCATAGATGTCAGCCTTTTCTTCTTGGCCCTTTCTCATTCCTTGGATCATGGACACATAGATGAGGCTGCTACTACAGCCATTCTTCAACCATGAGAGAAAGGCCCAGAGGATCATAAAGACTGCAGCTATAGAATTCCTGACCATAAAACAAATGCCAATAACCTTCACATAGAACAATGGAACAGAATAAAGAACCCAGAAATAAAGCTGTATAGCTACAATCAACTAATTTTCAACAAAGCAGACAGAAACATACACAGGGGAAAGAACACCCTATTCAATAAATAGTGCTGAGAAAACTGGATAGCCACATGCAGAAGAATAAAACTGGATCCCTATCTCTTACCATATACAAAAATTAACTCAAGATGAATTAAAGACTTAAATAAATGTAAGACCTGAAACCACAGAAATTCCATAAGAGAATTCAGGAAAAATTCTTCTGGACATTGGCCTATGCAAAGAATTTATGAGAAAGATCATAAAAGCAAATATAATAACAAAAATAAATAAATGGGACTTACCTAAACTAAAAAGTTTCTGTACAGCCAAGAAAATAATCAACAGAGTAAATAGACAACCTACAGAATAGGATAACATACTCACAAACTGTATATCCAACAAAGAACTGACATCCAGAATCTACAAAGAACTCAAACAGATCACCAAGAAAAAAACAAATAGCCCCATCAAAAAGTGGGTAAAAGACATGAACATATTTTTTTCAAAAGAAGATAGAAAAATGGCTAACAAATATGAAAATGTGCTTAATTAACATCACTAATCATCAGGGAAATGTGAATTAAAACCACAGTGAGATACCACCTTACCTGTCAGAATGGCAATTTAATAATTTAATTTAATGATTTAATAATATTAAAAAGTAAAATAATAATATATATTGGTACAGTTGCACTGAAAAGGGAATCCTTATATGTTGTTGTTGGGAATGTAAATCAGTATAATCTCTATGGAAAACAGTATGGAGATTCCATAAAGAACTAAAAGTAGACCTACCATTTGATCCAGCAATCCCACTACTGGGTATCTATCCAAAGGAAAAGAAGTCATATCAAAAAGACACCTGCACCTGAATATTTATTGCAGCACAATTCACAACTGCAAAGATATGAAATCAAACTAGGTGCCCATCAACTGAAGAGTGGATAAAGAAAATGTGATATATATACATACACACACACACACACATATATATATATATACACACATACACACCATGGAGTACCTCTCAGCCATAAAAAAGGAATGGAATAATGTCTTTTGCAGCAACTTGGATGGAACTGGAGAACATTTTCCTAAGTGAAGTATCTCAGGAATGGAAAAACAAATACCACATAGTCTCACCTACAAGTGGCAGCTAAATGATGGGTATAGATGGTCATAAGGAAGTGTGATGGACATTGAAAACAAAGAAGTGGGCAAGGTAGTAGGGTGTGAGGGATAAAAATGTACCTATCAGGTACAATGTACACTATTTTGGTGATGAGTACACGAAAAGACCTGACTTCAGCATTATTCAATTCATCTATGTAACAAAAAATATTTGTACCCAGATACAAAAAATGTTTGTATCTGTTGAAATAAAAAAAGAAAAAGAAAGCCTTTGATGAATTTATATCACTGTTGTATGGGACTCTGCCACTCTCAGCTAATTGCAATTCTTAACTGATCAGTTTATAACTAAGTAGACTCAGCCTTTTTGGTGTACACTGTGCTGTGCAACCTAGATGCCATACAAAGAAGGTCATATTGCCTTGGTCTTTTGCAGTGTTCTCAGTAGGTGATACTCAGCTGTCAGTCCCTTCAGAGATTGCTTCACCTTAAGGAGGAGCCTCTTCAGGCAAGGTCACATCCTTTCCTGGAGTGGCCTACAATCAATAAATGATGTATGAGCATGTAAAGATGCGGCCATATGGGCCTAACTTGCGACAATGCCAAATGACCATTTACAGCTCGCCATGGAGATGTCAGTGGCTTGCCATTGGGCCCACATCACTGCTTGACTTTTCCCTCTTTTCATTCCTGACTTGTGTCCTTCCCTTCCACAGGTACTGCTCCCAAAGGCATACCTTAATAAACACCTGTGCACTAGGATCTGTCCCCAGGTCTGCTTCTTGGAGAACTCAACCTGTGACACCTGCTAAATTGCTTTTTAGTCTATAGATGTGTATTGGCATCCTACTCAATACCAGGCTCTCTGCTATGCTTTGATGATTGTTGTTGCTGGAGGGTCAGGAGCACAAAGAAGGATAAGACATGGTTCTTATTCAAAAGTAGCCCTCGTCTAGTGGCCGAGTCAGGCATAATCATTTAGGGTGATGAATCCATTATAGAAGTGATTATGTGGCAATGTATGGGACAGATTGCAAAACTGCATGGGAAAGCAGAGAAAGCCTCATAGAGAATGTGAAGTTTGAGCAGGGTCTAAAAGGATGTGATACATACAAAGTAAGAAGTAAAGGGTATTTTGAAAAGGGCTAGAATGCATCTTTTTTAAAAAAGTGAAAGAGTTGAAAGGGCATGGCATGACTGAAAAATGCATGATTTTCCAGTAGGACGGGAGATGATCTAGACAGGCAAATTGAGGCCAGGTAGTGGAAGGCATTATGTAAGTCTTTGGGAAACCATTGAAACATGATTGGATCAGAATGAAAGTTATATTAGGATTTTAGGGTTATTCAAAGATCAAATAGTGGCCATGTAAGTGGTTGACAAGATGAGGAGAGATCAGATAAGAAAACCACTGAAGAGTGTGATAGGATATTTAGGCACCAGAAGGTGAGGGAGGAACTGAGCTAGAGCAGGGACTATGGAACAGAGTGGATATGATGGATTTAGGAAATTTTGTGGAAGAATTAACAGGGCTAAAAGTCTAGCCTGATATGGATAGTAAGGAAGAAGGAGTCATCAAAGATGACTGAGAATTTTGTATGAGGAAATAAAGTCATGTTACTCTCAAGAGTCAGGAAAGAAATTATGAGAGATTTGAGATTTCAAGGACATGAAGAAGGCAACTTGGACTAGATTTCTAAAACACAGAGACATCTCTGTGCCACAAATATCGGTTTATAATATAGTGAAGTGTTTGTGTCACTTGAAGCTATATATCTCTTCGATGTTGTTCGAAGATCAGATATAGCAATGGTCCCCAACCTTTTTGGCACCAGGGACCAGTTTCATGGAAGACAAGTTTTCCACAGACCGGGGTGTAAGGGGATGGTTTCAGGATGATTCAGGTGCATTATATTTATTTGCAGTCAAACTTCTCTGCTAAGATAATCCATATTTGCAGCCGCTCCCCAGTGCTAGCATCACTGCCTCAACTCCACCCTACACCATCTGGCATTAGATTCTCATAAGGAGTGCTCAACCTAGATCCTTCACATACGCTACCCACAGTAGGATTTGTGCTACTGTGAGAATCTAATGCTGCAGCTGATCTGAAAGGAGGCAGAACTCAGGTGGTGATGTGAGCGATGAGGAGTGGCTGAAAAGACAGATGAAACTTCACTTGCTTGCCTCATGCTGTGCGACCTGGTACCAGTCCTTGGCCTGGGGGGTTGGGAACTGCAGGGATATACAATACACGAAAATACTGCTAAGAAAAGAGCCCATGGGAAATGTCTGTGTCTAATAGGACTTGAATAAATACTGCTTAATCCTAAATAGAGCGATGATGTCTAAATATTGGTGTCCTCGCTTCTTTTCATTAGCACGCAGCATAACTTCCTCTTTTACTATTCCAGAAAACTCTGGACTAACTTTCTGGCTTTATTCCTTTGTGCCTTTTCTGGCCAAAGCTTGCCCATTTTGTATGCCATTAAACCTCCTTGTTATCATATTGAAGGCAATGTTTCAATAGTATTCTCCTTAGGTCTAACCACTTCTAATATGTTCTTATATCTCTTTTAACAAGAGAGCATGTCCCTAACTCAGAGTCATAAGAAGGTAACTGGCTTGCACAGAAAGCAGGAGGCGTTTTGCAACTTCAAATGCTGAATCCTTGAATCTGGCAAGTGTTCTGTTGTAGAATCAAACTCGGTCCTGAGCACTCACTCTATAAACCCTTGGAAAGCAACAACTTTTTGATGAGGAGTAAACACTAAATAACCTCATGTTTAACTGAATCAAATGGAACTGAACCTAACTCCAAATGTGAGATTTTCTGCAAAGGTGGATTATGTATATGTATGCTTCAGAAAGATTAAAATGGGGGTAAATGTTACTATATTTGTGATTATATTCAGTAATGAAACCCAGACTCACTTTTATGTGAGGTGTATAGAAAGTCCGTGACGACAGAGGCGATAAGACATACTAGACGTGGAATTTAGATATTGAAACTAACAGCTAAAGAGAGTAATATTTGCACTGATGTTCAGGAATTGGACAGGGTTCTTTCTTCTCAGAGATTAAAGGCAAACTCATTAAATAGGTATCATTTATTTAAAGTCAAACTCAACTGACAATTGTGTCTTCTGTGTGCTATGGACTGTGGTTTACTTGTGTTATTGTTGTTTATTTGCATTGCTTGGCACACAGAAGATACTAGCTATTTTCTACTTCTAGAATCTTTGTGACATAAGCAATATAACCCCCATTTTCATACAAAGAAACCAAGACTCTTGAGTTTGACTGAGTCATATAGCCTAGACCTAGGATTCAAACTTGTCTACTTGACCTAAAGACCTATATGCTTTCAAACATATCCTCACTGTTTCCATTAGATGCCTAATTAAAATATGTACAGAGTCTCAATGAGGGGAAGTAAATACACTTCTCAGATCTCTTAATTCTGTGAGTGATATTATACATCCCAAGGGCAGAAAATTCTGGGGAATATCTAGGCTTTGTCTCAACTATTTCCCATTCCAGATCCTGCCATTTCTTTAATGCATTTTATAGCTATCATTAAAATGAGCTCAATTAGTTTTTGCCTCTTTTACATCTTGTTCCTCCTCTCCTTGGGTTCTATATCAGTAATCCTCAGTTAATAACTGAACTGTTTCTAAAACAGTATCATTATAACTTACTAAAACTTTTACTTTCGTAGGTCTAAAGACTTAGAAACTATTAACTCTGATGGATTAGGTCTTTATTAGGACCATCATTCCCTTTCAAACATAACTTCTGAGGCATTTTTTATCATGCTTTGTTTGCAATGCACTGGCATAACTTTACAGACACAGAAGCACTGACTGATGAACAACAGTTAAAGATCAAGTGCCTTAGTTTGTCTAAATGATGACCTGGGGTTGTCATAATTCTATGTGTGTGTGAGATAAATGGACCCCAGGAGAAGTTGATTTGTTTGAAATTTAAAAAAAAAAGAAAAAGGAAGAAGGAGATTATTACTAAGTGAGAAAATGTGGAATGATGGAATCATTCTGTGGATGGATTTGCATTGACAGTTTCTAGTTTAGTTAGTTTCTGGCCTAGGATCCACTTGGTCAGTATCGTTACAATTTTTTAAAGCAGGGTTAGTGCCTCTCTTTGCGCATTTTCCCATAAGAATCAGACGTAAGAACTGCCTTCCAGCATAAGGTTTTTGAGGAACTAAAGAAGTCTGGGTATCAGCAGGATTATAGGCTGTATGCAGGGACTCTGTCATCTGAAATGGAAAGAATTCGGTTGTTGGCAGCAGTAGCTGCTTATTGGAATCACTGTAACAACACTGGTTCTCAATCTGGACTATACATTCAAATTATTTAGGGATCTTTAAAAACACTGATGCATGAGTTCTACCCCCAGAAACTCTACTTTTATTGGCCTGAGGTATAGCCTGAAATATTTATTCTTTCCCTCACAGGAGTTTCTAAGGTGCAGCTGAGATAGATGCTAAATTTTAGGGAAAGTAGTATGGAAGAGGGCTAAAGGCAAAGACTACCTTGAGGTGCAAAAATAGCCAAAAGGAAGTTAACTGTAGGTGGTTTCCAATGATGACTATTGAGCAGAAAAGAGCATCTTGAGGCCCACTGAGGTGCCGTCATGTGAGGGGATAGGCAAGATAAGGAGTTCAGCTGGGATTTGTGGCTGGCTTTCTTGAAGAGCTTCATGTATAAAGTTATCATATAAATTATCACCTAAACCAGATGTTTGGAAATAAAAGGGAATATATTAATAATTACACTGAACCAACAGGCATACAGCAGGATTCTTTTGGATAAACTGGGACATATGGTTGCATTTAGCATGGGTCTCATTTATGACTTCTGACACTGTCATCATTTGGCTGTTATAAACTTGTCCCTTATAAGTAAAGATGAAAATGCTTAATGTTTTTGATCTCTAATACTATTATCCCCACAACTCCACCAGGTTCTTTAGACAGTGATTATCAACTTTAGCACAAATGTCTGGTCCTCATCCCAAAGAGATTCAGATTTTGGAGGGTAGAGTTTATATATTACTATTCCTCTCTTAAAGCTGTCTGGGGGATCGGCATGCTTGTAGCTCTGCCTCGGGTAGTGCAAAGGCAGTATATGTAACCCCTGTAATATTCTGGAAAAAGAAAGACCAAAAGAAAATGAAAAAAAGGAAATAAATAAATCCCTACTAAAAAATACATTTGAAATAAATTTGGAATGTGTTAAAGACATTGGCCATATATTAAAACTATTATAAATATTTGCAAATTGAATTATAAAAAAATGGGAAGTGACTTCTTTCATCATGTTGAGGTCAAGTGAAGGGAAAGAAGAATGAAATAGAGAGATATTTTTCCCCTTATCTTGTATATTGTGGGCAATGCCATCTATGGTAGCTATGTTTACAAAGATTCAATTTTCAGAAGGTTTATGTTTAAACTTGGTTTATGTTGTAGTGTAGTCATGCAGAATGCCTCTGTATGGTGGCTGAAATTAATGTATATATCATACCTTTTAATTTTGTACCAACTACAGTAATAGTGGTAAAAAAATAATGCTTTATTTTCTGTACTATGCTGAATGTCTTATAAACAGTAACTCCAGATATCACAAAATCAAATTAAATTAAATCACATCTTAAGAGGGAAGAGGTTGCTCAAGCTCCAAGTATATGCATCCCTTTGTGGAGAGTTGACTGATGACAAATGGCAATATCATAAAGATTGGTTTCGGCAGTTTGTGTAGTAAGTCTTATTGCTTTATAGTTACAACTCCTAGATGTGCTTTGCATCATTTGCTGTTAAAATTATGTGACCATTATGTGATGATTTAGACACTCATGGTCTTTTAAGTTGCTGTAACCTTGAGAAGAGTTTGACGGTGGTTGTTTCCGAATGTTTCACTGATGTGATGACATTCAAAGGAGAAAATGTCTAAAACCCCTTTTAGGATACCATGACAGCTAGGATGCCTTCCATCCCCATTTGTAAAAGGGTCTCCATGGATAACAAGGAAAAGAAAAGCATTTCCCTTTATGTTTTCAATAAATATCAAAAGCTGCCTCTTTGTGAACACTACTACCTTTTGTTACCCAAGGTTCTGTGTAGAGGATCTGTGCTTCTGTATTCTCTTATCTGTTATCTGTGGCTGCTTATCTTTTGAGCTGTAGTTCATTAGAGTCCATCACAGGAGAAAACGTTATGCAGACAGAGAAATCCAGCTCAACTTCTATTTTCATTAATGGATCTGGTGATAGGGTTGAATGGCAGGAGCGTATGAAGCTGGGGTTGAAATAATGCTTTTACATTATCTGTGTGATGCAGTGCAATTCATGCATACTTTTTTCATTCCTTATGCTTTCAGAGAACAAATCATGGTCAAACCTTTAATTCTCTCTGCTTCAAGAATCTGAGAGACATTTGAAGATATAATTGTGGGAATTAACTCACAAACATTGACAGTTGATATTTTTAAATTAATTTAAAAAGTCCCTGAAGATATGTGTATAGCTATTCCAAAAAGTTGAGTTGTCAAGAGACTTATTTGCGCAATTTAGAGGACTTATTCCCCTCCCAACACCTGTGTGGTAGTATTTATATAGGCTACATCTGGTGTGAGTTTTTTTGCTCTTTTTAAATTTTTTTTAAAACACATAACACCTGCTGGAAATTGCTGTGTTGTTAGGAGAAATGAGGGTTGTATTGGATTTCTCAGTGGATTCTACAATATAATTAGTCCAAGAGTGTACCTGATTGAGCAGCAGAAGGGTTGGGAGTTGGAGAGACAGGGAGGCCACAATAGGGTTTCCCTTTGCTGTTCCACTAAGTATTTCTTTCACTGACCTTTCCCCAGAAAGTAGGCGCCAGAAAGAATGACCCATCCTGAAGCCAGCCAGCACTAATTTTGTACAACTGTAGAATGTCAGATCTTAGGGATTTCTAGACACTCAAGTCTTTTCTGTAAAACAAAGAAAATAAGGCTCAGGGAAACTGAGAAATGGTCCCAAAGTCAAGCTAATCAAGTTTTCTAGTTCCCAGTTCATTGCTCTTTTCACTGCATCCTACTGTTCAGCCAGACATTGATCAATCCCAGGGCTCCACTATGGCACCTAGAGTTTTGGGAACTCTACAAATGAGGAAGCATTTCCTGTCAAACAATGAATGTTTAAAATGCTGCTGGAATATCCACACTTCTTTTTACCTAATTTATACTGTAGGATTTACATTGTAAGATTTTCAGTGCGGAGAAAGCAACCACGATCAGTTTTGCTACTAAAAATATATAATACACATTGCCCTAAAGGATAAGTTCCATGAATACACATTTGAAACCCTAGAATCTGGCACTGAGATCAGTGCAAAGTATCTTTTATTAAGGTTTTGTATGAAGAATGTGGGAAGGAACATATGGGTAGAGGAACATGACTTCTGATCTTTGTTTCTCTCATTGCACAATCTTTGAGGCAAAGATTTGACACATGCTTCAAGGTGGTATGAACACATAATCTAGGTCAGGGGACCTTGATATGTACACTTGAAACACTATATATTGTAAAAAGAAATAATTGATAAAATATATCCTCTTATTTGACTGAATGAATGTAATCATATGCCATCATGGGGAAGATCATGGACTCTGCAACCTGACTAAGTTCAAATCCCAGCTTTGCCATTTATTAACTGTGGGATATTGGGTAAGTTTTCTGTACTTAATTTTGCTCATCTGTAAAATGGGGACAATAACCTCTACCTCATGGGATGCATAAATGCTTTAAGGCATACAACGCCTTAGAATAGTGCCTGGTACACAGTGTAAGCATTCAATATTAACAATTATTGTCATTAGGCAGGAAAGATCATACGTGGAAAATCCTTTTGTGGACAGCTTTTCTAAGGTTCCATCGTTTCTCAGTAGGTTTTCTTTCTACCTTTTATGTTTCCCATCTATATGGATATTCTATTCCTCTTCCAATACCTTAGTGCATAAAATGGGTGTGAACATTCCATCTTCCAGATAACAGCATAGATTCATCGTGTTCTGTCCAATCACAGAATGTTAGAATGTATGATGCCTTTGTTTCCCTGGCTCATTCACAATGGCATTTTGGAATATTTTGCCTTTTATAAAACATCTTAACTTGGATAGAGTGAGTGCATGTTCGTTATACAAGAGATAACTGTGTAGAAACCATGTATGGTTTATGTCTCCCTAGGTTCTACATTTATGTCTCCCTAGGTTCTACACATAGCAGGTACCCCAGAGATGTTTGCTGACTTAAATAGACTTTATAGATAGAACCTTGAGGTTGGTCATTTTCTTTTTATCTGTATCAGATTATATTATCAAAAACTCCTGACCTATGTTAGAGAAAAGCACAATATCTTGGCAAATAGGAGAACCAATCTAAGAAAGTTACCTGTTGGTTTAAATGTCAAATATATTCCTGGTTTCAGTGGCTAGTCAGGCAGGGGAAGACTTAGAAAGGCAGATCTATGAGACCAAGTGCAGGAAGAAACTTACAACAAATTTTATTTTATATGAACTCAATATCTGTTTATTAGAAAGGATCAGCCTTGGCTAGAGAGATAATGATGACAAATATAGCCAGATAGATGATAATGGATTTAACTAAGCAGAGTCTGGAAGTGGAGGTCTTTATAAGCAGAAGCCCAAACAAATTCTTCAAAATTAAATGGTTGCATTTTCATCACACACACACATATGCACACTCACAAGGCACAATTAGGAGAACAAATGACTACTCAGATCAAAACAGAAACCCAGGAACCCATGCTTTATCTAACTGTGCCACTAATGAGTGTGAGATGGACAATGGAGCTGATAATTTAATGAGTGAGATGTGCAACGTTTGGGGGATGGTCACGCTTGAAGCTCTGCCTCGAGGGGGGAGGGGGGCATGGGCAATATACGTAACCGTAATATTTGTACCCCCATAATATGCTGAAATTAAAAAAAAACAATCCAAGTCTTGAAAAAGAAGGTTGAGCTGCAGGAGGTAAAAGATCCTTTTAAAAACTCTGAAGCCACCTTCATGAAACATAGCTAGGGATCACTTTACAATCAAAGTGCAGTGAAAGATAGAGCAATTCTTGGCAAGTCAAGAGCCAAAAATATCTGCTTGTGACCACAAACTGCAGATAGGCAACCTTAGGCATTTATCCTTCCAGTGTCAGCTCATTGGATCCAACCTTAGTGGACATAAACCCATTGTTACTGTGGTGATAAGGAACTAATGCCAGAATCAAGTCTCCATGCCCTCACATAGGTCAGCCTTTGCCCACCTGGGAAATATGAGACCTTGTCTAACTATAGAGGAATGTGTATCTTGGGGCCCAGAGGAGAAAAACCTATTAACTAGAAAATGAATTACTTGAGATCAGGCCCACATCAGACCTTCTTGAACACTGGAAACTCAAACCCAGAAAGAGGCTCATTAGAAATGTACTGGCATAAAACAAAAGGTAGTTTCTCTTGAATCTGCCTTTTCATTGGATTCCTGTTAAAAGAAGCTACTGACGGGGGACTAATACTAAGAATTTACAGGAACTCAAACAATTCAACGATGATAGCCACAAAAACAAATAATCCCATTAAAAAGTGGGCAAAGGACATGAATAGACATGTTTCAAAAGAAGAACATAAAAATGGCCAACAAGCACATGAAAAATGCTCAACATCACTAACCATCAGAGAAATGCAAATTAAAACCATAATGAGATATCATATTATACCAGTCAGAATGGCTATTATTAAAAAAACAAAAAATAACAGATGCTGGCGTGGATGTGGAGAAAAGGGAACTCTTATACACTGTTGATGGGAATGTAAATTAGTACAACCTCTATGAAAAACAGTATGGAGATTCCTCAAAAAACTAAAAGTAGACCTGCCATTTGATTTAGCAGTCCCACTACTGGGTATCTACCCAAAGAAAAAAGAAATCATTATATCAAAAATATACTTGCACTTATATGTTTATTGCAGCACTACTCACAATAGTAAAGATATGAAATCAGCCTAAATGTCCATCAATGGATGATTGGATAAAGAAAATGTATCTATACATAATGGAATACTATTCAGCTATAAAAAATGAAATCACGTCTTTTGCAGCAACATGAATGGAACTGGAGCCATTATCTTAAGTGAAACAAGTCAAACACAGAAAGACAAATATCATATGTTATCACTCATATGTGGGAGGTAAATAATGTGTAAACATGTTATAGATGGACATGTAGAATGACAGACAATGGAGACTCAGAAGGACGAGAAGGTGGGAGGGAGGTGGATGATAAGAAATCATTGGTACAATGTATGTTATCTGGGTGATGGATACCCTAAAAGCCACGTGCACAATCAATACATGTAACAAAATTGCACTTTTACCGCATAAATTTATACAAATTAAAAAATAATAAAACTCCAGAAATGCTAATACAATCAAAAAGGAAAAAAAGAAGCAGCAGCAGCTACAAAAACACCATGCCCTAGTTATATAGGCTTGTCCAGGCCCCTGGAGAAAGGTTTCATATACAAACATTTAGATGTGTTTCTTATGCTGTAGTCACACAAATTTAAATTTTTGTATTATGTGAAGTTGTGCTCTTTAAAGAATCTTTTCTAATTTTCTAGAAAATTAGATGTTACATGTTCTTGAACTTAGATGTTAGATGTTCTTAAACTTCATATAAATGTACTTTTTTGTGTGTCTGGCTACTCTCTCTCTCTCTCAACATAATATTTTGGAGATTTATCTGTGTTGTTTTATGTGTCAGTAGTTTATCCCAAGGAGTATTTCATTATTTAAACATACTAAAATATTTTTGTTTTAGTCTCCTGTTTATGGACATTTGTACTGTTACCAGTGTTTAGCTATCATGAATAAAGCTACTACGAAGATTCTTATACAAGTGTTTAAGTGAACAAATATTTTTGTTTTTCTTGTTTTCATAAAAATGAAATTATAGGATCATATAATAAATGCATGTTTAAATTTATAAGAAACTCTAAACAGTCCTCCAAAGTGATTACACCATTTGATGCTCCCAGCAAAAGTGAATGTGAGTTCCAATTGCTCTACATCCACACCAACATTTAGTATTGTTGGCCTTTTTTATTTTAGACATTCCAGTGTGCATGAAATGTTATTGTGGTTTAGACTGTATTCCCTGATCACTAAATGATGTCGAGTATCTTTTCGTGGGCTTCCTGTACATCTTCTTTTGTGAAGTGCCTGTTCACATCTTTGCCCACATGTTTAAAAATTGGGTTGTCTGTATTTTTATTATTGATTTGTACATCTTTATATACTATGAATATATATTTTTTGCAAATATTGTCTTCTATGGCTTGTCTTTTCATTTCTTAATGTGTCTTTAAGAGAAAAAATGGTTTTTTTCCAAAGTTTGTTTACATCCAGTATATCATTTTTTTCTTTGTTGTTTATTACATGTTGTGTCTTATTTAAGAAATATTTGCCTTTCCAAAAGTCACAGAAATATTCCTCCATGTTTTCTTCTAGACACTTTGTGGTTCTAGCTTTTATTTCAGCCTATGATCCATTTGAAATTAATTTTGCTTATAGAATGAGATAGAATTTGAGAGTACACATGGAGAGATATCCAGTCGTTTTAGTGTACTTGTTAACATTTTTTTAAAATCTTTTTTCATGCTTTAGTGCCTTTTTTGAAAATCAATTTATAGTGTTTGTGTACATTCATTTTTAGATTTCATTCTTTTCCATGTATCTATTTGTCTATCCTTATACTAGTATCAAAATTTTTTTCTTTCAGTTTGCTGTTACTTTTATTTATATATATTTTTCCCAAGTGGATGAAATTTATTTTTTTATTTTTATATTTTATTTCAGAGTATTATGAGGATACAAATGCTTTGGTTACATAAATTGCCTTTGCACCACCCGACAAGCATGACCATCCCCCTTACAGCCTGCACTGCATCCATTAGGTGTGGATTTACCCATCTCCTTCCCCTCCCTCCCACCTGCTGACACCCTATGAATGTTACTTCCCATATGTGCACATTATGGGAATTGTGCAATTGATCAACATTAGTGTTGATCAGTTAGTTCCAATTTAATGGTGAGTACATATGGTGTTTGTTTTTCCATTCTTGTGATACTTCACTTAGAAGAATAGACTTCAGCTCTATCTAGGATAATACAATAGGTAATTCATCATTTTTCTTATTGCTGACTAGTACTCTATGGTGTGTATATATATATATATATATATACCACATTTTGTTAATCCACTCATGTATTGATGGGCATTTGGGTTGTTACCACATCTTTGGAATTGTGAGTTGTGCTGCTATAAATATTTGAGTGCAGATGTCTTTTTTATAGAATGTGTTTTTTTCCTTTGGGTAGATACCCAGTAGTGGGATTGCTGGATCAAATGATAGTTCTACTTTTAGTTCTTTGAGGTGTCTCCATACTACTTTCCATAGAGTTGTACTAGTTTGCAGTCCCACCAGCAGTGTATGAGTGTTCCTATCTGTCTGCATCCATGCCAATGTTTGTTGTTTTGAGACTTTGGGATAAAAGCCATCTCACTTGAGTTAAGTGATATCTCATTGTGGTTTTGATTTGCATTTCCCTGCTGATTAGAGATGTTGAGCATTTTTTCATATGTTTGTTGGCCATTTGACTATCTTCTTTTGAAAAGTTTCTGTTCATGTCCTTTGCGTGCTTTTTAATGGGGTTGTTTGATTTTTTCATTGTTGATTTTCCTGAGTTCTATATAGAGTCTAGTTATCAGCCCTTTATCAGATGTATAGCATGCAAATATGTTCTCCCATTCTGTAGGTTCGCTCTAGTGATAGTTTCTTTGGCTATAGTATCAAAATTTCTTGATTGCTATATTTTCATAATAAAGTTTTGAATTCAGATAATTTGAGGTCTCTAACATTCTTATTTTTCAAGATTGTTTTGGTTCTTCTAGATCATGTGAATTTTTATAGGAATTTTAAGAGAAGATGAATAATTTCTTTAGAAAATTCTGCTGGTGTTTTGGTTGGGACTGCTCTGCATCTGTCAATTTGGGGAAAACTGACATCTTGACATATGTATCCTAACATGATACATCTTTCCTTAAAAATATTTTAAAATTTTCTCTTAATATTTTTTATAGTTTTCATTGTATAGTTTGTACATGTTTGCTAAATTTAGTCCTAAGTATTTTATTTTTATGTTATTTTAAGTTATATTATTTTCTTTTTTAATTATTTCATTATTATATACAAAAATGTAATTGATTTTTTGTATATTGACATTGTGTCCTGTGATTGTGGTAGTGCATTTATTTGTTTTATTTTTTTATCTTTTAGATTACATAGGACTTCATGAGTGCACAATAATATTGTATATGAATAATGATAGATCGTCTTTCCGATCTGATTTTTTTTTGTCCATTGCACTGGCTAAAACTTCTAGCAAACGGTTGAATAGGTGTGGTGACAGTAGAAACCTTTGCCTTGTTCCTGATCTTGGGAAAAAGTGTTTAGTATTTCACCATTAAATATAATATTAGCTTTAGATACATCATAAATGTGCTTTATCACACTCAGGAAGCTCCTTTTATTTTCCATTATTCTGAGAGGTTTTATAATAATATAACATGAATAGGTATTTAAATTTTTTGAAATACCTTTTCTGTATGTCTTGTAATGACAGTATGTTTTTTTTTCTCCCTTATTCTTTAATGTGGTGAATTATGTTCCATTTTCAAATGTTAAAACAACTCTGTATTCCTGGATGAATTTCACTTAGTGAAATTCTTATATATTGCTTGCATGTGCTAATAATGCAGTGACACAGTCAACTGTCATATTCTCCTGCTAGATTTAATTTCTGAGAATGGAATTCATTTCTAGTCTCTAAAAGTGGCTATCATTATATCATACTCATGATGCCCAGTAAGCACATAAAATATTTCATTTTAAGGATAAAAGAATTCATAAATGAACACATTAATGTATATGCATTGGTTCTCCCGTGTCTCTTTCAAAAGGTTTTGCCTAATAAAAAGTTTAGGTTTAAAGCCTTTCCCTTTGCATAGGTCAGAGTGCCATATGCAGATGTGTGTCACTACAGCTGCCCCTGGTGTGGACAGGTGTCACAGAGGTGCCATTCTCACTCGCAGATGGAGGGGTCACCCATAAGACTGCGCAGTGATCGGAAAGGGCTGGAATCCTAGTTTGGGATCTCCTGCTACCAGGATCTCCTGACCTTGTCTCTGTTTTCTTGTCTAAAAAGTAGCAAGGCTATATGGTCTCCAAGACCCCTTTTGTGTATAAAATTCTGTATTTTATTGATGGAAAGCCAGGAATGGAAACCAGGTCTCCTCAGGCCAAGCTAGCTGTCTTCTCCACTTGATTGCTCTGCCTTCCTTTTCCTAACACTGACTGTTTCATGCTGGTTGTTTGGAGGCTTATTAAAATAGTTCAGGACAAAGAATATCTATTCTCTCTCTCTTGCATCACCAGTGTCAATGAGATGACTTTATAAAGTTTTTCATACCAGTCTATGTGAATGTGAAAATGGAGGCCAAACCTTTATTTACTGACCCATTCATTAATCTCCCCTTAGAGCCTTTATGTGTGTGATTCATTTGGACAGTAATGGTACTACCTATGTTTCATAATTTTCTAGTCCTAATTTTTTCAACTTGCTATATTTCCTCTGCCCAACTGTTACACAGCTGGTACTAATCTCAAAGAATATTTTTCAAGTCAGTCTTTGGAGTTTCTCATTACGGTTTTGTTAAGGAGAGATTCAAAAATTTAATTTTTAATTCAGTAATATCCAAGTACAGTCTCATTTTTAAAACTTCAAACATTATAAGTAATGCCTAGATCTTTCTAAATCACTCACTTTCTTTCCCAGTCAGCCCCTAAGAGGTTACCCATTTGGTAACTTTTCTTATGCATTTCCATACATACATACATGTACCCAAAGGAATCTAAAATATTAACATAAGTGCTATCGTGCAATGCACATTTTTCAGTACATTTCCTCATGTTGTTTCAGTTTATCAATATCATAAATAGTTCTGCAGTGAAGGTTCTTATGTTGTCTTGTACACAAGTGCAAGGAGAGGAGGCAGGAGGTAGAATTGCTGTATCACGCAACATGCACATTTTTAACAGATATTATCATTGCAAAGTGGTTGAGACCATGGGCTCTGGAACCAGACTACTCAGGTTGGAATTCACCTCTGTTACTTACTAGATGTGTGATTTGGGTCTGGTTAACTGCTCTACAAAATGGGGATAAGATTTTATAGGATTGTTATGGGGTTAAATGAAATAATACACATGACACACCTACATTAGTGCCCAGTGTGTCCTCCACCACGCTTGCAGTTCACTGATGCCCAGAACCATGTCTTAACTCATGTTGTGTCTCTAGTATAGTGCTGTACTTGGCACACATTAGGAGTTCGGTGCGTCCTTATAGAAGAATTTAATTCACCTAAATAGCTATTCTTCCAAGTAGCCATAGTAGCTCCTTGCATAAGAGGAGAAGTGAGGTCAGCGTGGTGGAGAAAAAAGCACTTATTGAGTATCTTCTACCAGCTTGTATCAGGCGTCATGCTGGGTGTTCTATTAATACATTCTTTACCTAATTTAACTGCCCCTGTGAGGTCCCATTTTATAGATCAAATAATGGAGGCTCAAAGAAGTTAAATAACTTGTCCAAGGCCACACAGCTAATCGATTTGAATTCAAATTCCACATTGTCTACTTTCTTATATGCTCCTAGGACAGATAGCAGAATGCCTTTGGTTTCTATAGGCACAATCCCCATGGGGGAAGGTTCACTTTTTCTGGGAGTGTCATATCCGTACATCAAGAACCCTTAGAAAGCATGTTTTTTCAAAAAGCAGTCACTATCTAAAGATCTAGTGAACGTTTTAGTCGATGAGAGAAATCCTGATCTTAGACAAAAAAACTAAAAAGTACTTTAAAATTCAGAGAAATGGAAATGATAGATTGTGCAGACTGCGGCAGCCAAAGTGATACTTCAATATTAAGGGGACACCAGGCATGAATACTGCAAATTTTATGCACAATATAATATTGCACCTGTACTCACACTGAAAAATAGATTTTTAGCACCAGACCGAGAATGGGATACTCCTAGCTCTTTATGACTGGGTTTAGTACTGTATCAGTTTGCTATTGCTACAGTGACGCTGTGGAACAAATAGGACTTTACTTGCCTCAGGTGTCTGTGGTTGACTGAAAACCAGATGATTTAGGGTTCCTTCACATCTGTATTGTTGGGGTGGCTCTGTCCCATGAATTTCTCATTTTCCTCCTGGGACCAGAGGGCTGGCCAGGCCATATTCTACTCCTGGACATGGTGAAAGTCTCAGAGACCAAGAAGAATCACACAAGGCCACGTAAGGCTTGTGCTCAGAACTGACACACTGTCCCTTTTTCTTCATTCTATGGCCAAAGAAAGTGACATGAACAAACTCATAGTCAAGATGTAGAGAAATAAACTTTGTGCTTTCAGTGACAGGAACTTCAAAATCACTTGGCAGAGGGTGTGGATTCAGAAAGGGTGAAGCATTTGGATCAGTGATGCAATCTGCCACTAGGATTGTAGTGAGAGTTTCCTGAGGAAATGTATTTCCACCCCCAACTTTGGTTGGGCAGCTAAAACAGAAAGAGGATGTGGATGGTATTTCTGTTTGTTTGTTTCTTTTCTTTTCTTTTCTTTTCTTTTTTGAAATCATCACTCTTATTCTACCAGTGAGACTGATGGAAAATACTTTCTTCAATCCTCCTTCCCCTATGGGCACATGGAGTGAAGAGTAATTGAAAATGAGCAGGCTGCTTGCAGATTTTTCAGAACACCTGCATCTTATTTTAGAAGCAGTTGAAGCTCTTGGCCTGGTTTGTGCTTGGGCAATTTGGGGTGATTAAAGAATTTTGCATTTCTCAAGTGCTTCTGTGTTTAGATGAGCCAAATAGGGGCTGGGCAAAAATCCTCTTCAGGGCTTTTTTTTTTTTTTTGATGCACTTTTAATTACTAATCACTCAAGAAAGTGGCCAAGATATGAAACTTCCAGTGTCCCAGTTAGAATTCACAGCAGAACAAATTTAGAAGCCTCCCTGGCAAATTCCAACTCATTGGCTTGGTATTTTTCCCCTTTGCTTTCTTATATTTACCAACAAGAAGTCTTCACCTCTGTGTTTGTTGTTTTTGCTCACATATTGAAGGCTTGAAGGAAGTCGGCTTAAAACTAATCCTCCCTTAAGTGAGAATTATTATTCTGGGATGGATTCTAGTGTGATGAGATGAAGAATGAGAAATGAATGGGAAAAGAGACAAAGAGATATTGATACAATGAGAATGTTTTGGGATATATTAATATATTTTCCTCTTTTATATTTGCTTGTGACCTCCATATTCAACTAGAGGAAACCTTTGCCTCAAGGGAAGTTGGGATTATTAAAATGATAAAGCAATAGGAGAGAATTAATGTGCAACTTTCAATTCTTGAAGACTAGAAAGATTTATTGAGGTACAGAAGCTCCCTTTACATAAGATGCAAGCCTATCTGGCAACAGTGAAGGAATTTTATTCTAAACTCTGGTGTAGACCCAGACTGTGAGCACAGAGGAGGTACTATCTAATAACAAGTGGACATGGAAGTTTTCTGCAGGGTGAGAAAGGAAAAGGTGTAGGAGAAGAGTCTAAGAGGCCATAGGGGACCCCAGCTGTGCGGAGCCACAGTTGCACTGAGGCCAGGGACCCACTGCCTAAATCCTAAATGAGTGAACTCAAATCCTTGAGTTCAGCAGCAACCACAAAGGAGGACAATGCAGGACCAGACAGCCCTGTCCTGCTGCCAGGAGCACACGAGCTTCCCTCTGCTCCCAGACATACTCTTAGAAAAGTGAGAAGAGTAGGGAGACCCTTAGGAAAATCAAGCAACAGCCTTGACAGGGAATTTGACACTTGAGTTGACAGAGTGCTTACCCAAAGGAGTAGAAATAACTAGAAAGTATCTTTGAATGAAAGAGTGTTACTTTTAATTGGTGTGTACATATTTTCTTCCCAAACTGGGAAAAGGTGAGATGAGTTACTAGAAATTTTAAAAAGCTACATCTTCATAATCTGATTTATTGAGTTAAATCTCCCCCCTGCTTATTCACATTGACACACACATGCACACATGCAAACACATGTTCTTGAGAATTTAAAAAATATAGAGGGATCTTTAGAGTTCTGCAGTATGTGGAGTAGGAGCCCTGGATCTTTACAGGCAGTGAGACCCCAGCTGATATCTGAGTGACAGTAGATGTCAAGTATTTGAGCATCTTTTATGTGCCAAGCATTGTATTGGCCCTTAGTATATTTTTTAAAATTATTTTTATTTCAGCATATTAAGGGGATACAAATGTTTAGGTTACATATATTGCCTTTGCCCCACCCGAGTCAGAGCTTCAAGTGTGCCCATCCCCCAGACAGTGTGCACTGCACCCATTAGGTGTGAATACACCCATCCCCTCTCTCACCTGCCTGACACCCAGTGAATGTTACTACTATATATGCACTCAAGTGTTGATCTGTAATATCAATTTGATGGTGAGTACATGTGGTGGCACTTAATATATTATTTAAAATAACCTTTACAGAAAAGCTGTGATTTAAGTGGTGGTATTTCAGTTTATGAATGGGAAACCAGAGGTTCAGAAAGGCTTACTTACATATAACTTGTCCAATGTAACATGAGTAGTAAGTGATCACGCTGACTTTCTAACCTAGACTTAACTCCAAAGTCTGTATGCTTTTACATTCTATCTTTGATAACTCTCCCAAAATATATGCTTGCATGTTAAGACTCTTTGCAACAGCATGCATTTCCTTTCCTGTTTCTTTATTTTTCTAGGTGCTGCATTTCTATTGTTCCTTGCTTGGCATGCCCCTGTTATAATTGCTTGGAGAATATTTCTCTATAGGCATCAGCATATCTGCTATTTACTATCATATGTGCCTTCCCAGGCTGACTTCTGTGGCCAGGCTTGTTCTTAGCCATGGCAGGAAAGAGGTTCATGGGTCCCCATGTTCATGCACCTCCCCCTAAGGGACACATAGTGTGGCCTGCCATCTATAATTGTTACCAGGACCTTGGGCCTAAGGCCTCCCATTCACATTCTGAAAAATGGCAGTGGTGACACTGCTGTGGAGCCACTCTCATGTCAGCTGATACGACTTTGGTAATATGTGACATTTTGAAACAGGCATGTTATCTCTAACTGCTATGAGTCCCAAATTCCTTTGGGACTATTGTTACTGTTATTTACAAAGGCTGTGGCCTGGCAGCTTCTGCTGTCCTATGAAAGCTGCAGAACTTGTCCTCTTTTGTGTCACTCATTCTCTGAACATACTTTCCTGGGTCTCACTTCCCTTTCCTGGAAACTCATGTGGTAGCAAAGTCTGAGAATTCGATGATTGAGCAAAATAGTATGTAGACTTATTATGAAGCTTCCCTAGAGTGATCAGATCTGGGAAAATTTAAAAATGTTGCTTAGCCTATAAAACTAAAAGTTTTAAAGAAGAATAGACAAATAAAGAGACAATCCCCCCCTTAACCTCTTTATTCTAGGAAGTAAGTCTACAAATCGTTCTTGTATTACTGGGTAATACATGGTAATACTGCTATCTGCATTCTAATTCTTTATGAGTTACCTTTCTTTACCATCCATATCCTCTCAAATTGGCAATGGCTATCACGACAGATGTCAAACATGTGTACCAGTGTCTTGCTTTGCCAGAGCACACTGAGAGCGATGGGATGGCACTGCCGGCAATCACAGAGCATGCACAGGGCTACAGAGCAGGTTGACCACAGGACAGGGTGAGCTAGGCAACAACAACGCACTGCTAGTTATGCCCACTGCAAATTGCTCACGAGGTTTCAGATACATGAACATTTTCCTACACTTTACTAGTCATTTCATTTGCGGGGATCTTTCCCAAATAAATAATTAAAAATGCAGACATAAATTGTACTGATTATACAGTTTTGGTCTTATCAATTCCTTTAATACTTTAAAGAACTTATCCATAAGACCAAAAAGGACCTAGCATGGCATTAAGGGGTGATACTTTGTGAACGTTCTCAATCTCTTTGATGGTTATTAGACAATTTCGATCATCTGGTTTGGCGCTTCTCTCTCTCTCTCTCTTTTTTTTTTTTAACCAATAGTCCATTTCAGCAAACTTGTCACATTCCTTTATAATTTCTTAAGTGTCCTCCATATTTGTGGCGGTAGAATATTTCCCAACATTTTATTGTGAAAATTTTCAAACATCTAGGAAATATTGAAAAAACTTTACAAAGAACAACCAAATATCTACCACCAAGATTCTACCATTATTTCTTTACTATTAAATATATTTGCTTTATCACATTTATATCCATCGACCCATCTTTTTAAATGTATTTCAAAATAAATTGCAGACATGAGGATAGGATTTTAAAAAGTGAAAAAAAAACCGATCGTCTCCTTGAGTAGCATAATACTTTTGTATTATTAGTTGGTGTGTCAGTGAGGGTCATGGCCAGAGAGATGGCCTACCAAATTAGGAAACTTAAGTGGAGTTACGTAGATGGGAATGGCGCAATGCCCAGGGGCACTTGCTACCCTGGGGCCTGGAGAGGCAAAGACAGAAAGTGCTCACTATAAGGAGAGACAGATCTATGTGCAGGGGCTGCCTGGCAGGGGAAAGGCGGGCAGGAGCTGGGAGAATAAGCACTGGCCTCACCCTCCTCCCTTCCTCAGTCCCCTGCTGGTGCCTTCTACTGGCCAAACCCAGTTAGAAGCCAGAGGGCAAGGTCAATCTTGGGGCCCAGAGCAGGATGGAGAAGGGTAGAGAATGGCCCAGAAGGGGAGATTCTCCCACAGAATTTTGAGTTCTTTAGCTGGAATTATTTGGACCATCTAAGTAGCATACATTCCAGGTAGAACACAACATGCTCAGCAATAACCTAGATTTTGAAAGCCTTGGATGTAGACATGGTAGGTACCCAGGAAATGTCAGTTAAATTAACATTAGAGTTATGAAAAGCTTAACTTAGGGTGATTAAAGCCTAAAAAATCATCAATCGATACAATAGCAGAAAGGCTCCGGACAATAGAGGTAACTAAGGGAAGGTGTTCTGAGAGCCCCCTGCTAAATTAGGGTTCCAGTCTCAGAGCAGCTAGCAACACTGCCCTAACAAGAAGTGAAGGGAGCCGGACATGGGTGTTGACAGTGTGCCTTTCACCGGATACTTCTTGTACCTGTCAGACGGGCTGATGTCTAGTTGTCTGACCCACGACCGGGGGTCCCTCACATGGAAGCTTGTTTATACCAGCAGACGCCCCGTGGCTATTTTCGGACCCGCGTCCAGTTTATGTGTGCCTGACCATCGCTGTGGCACCTTATGCTCCTCTGGAGTCCTGGGGAAATCCCAGTCTGGGGCAGCCCCTAGTTCTTTAGATGGAAGATGCCAATTCAATATACCATGATGGAAAACCAGTTCAAAGATTTTTACTTGTAGATCCTGGGCAGGGAGTGTGCAACGAGTCAGGAGGGCAGTCTTCCATCCCCAGGTCATGGGAGGCAGGAACGAAGAGCCAGGCAGAAGGAGAGAGAGCAAGCCTGTCAACTAGCAATATATATTAACACAAGGGAACAGGTGTGGGGCACTCTAAGTTTGTAGGCAAATGCCTGAATGGTCCCTTTAAAGGAAGCTGCAGTAAAGTGAGGAGCCCAGTCTGCTAACTGGGAGAGATGCCTCTAAGTTCTTATCTCTGTCCACTGACTTGCACCATCTGGCTGTGGTATAGACTGAAAACTATGTCAAGGATGACTGAGCCCTGCTTCTGGTATGAGAAAGTTAAACCTGTGTTCAAAATGGATGTCAAGACAACATAAAATTATAAGAATTTAGTACAGAAGGAGAGCACAAGAAAACTATGTGGTTGATTGATTATACTGTAGGATTTTGTTTCCAGTTGATCTCCCATCTCATTAGATGAAATAAATGGCAAGACCAATGACTCTGTCAATAGCATGAATATGTGCTCTCAGCTGTGAACATCTGGCCTATTGCTGGCTGACATAGCCTAGCCTGCTAGCCTGCATGGCCGAGAAAGTTTAGTCTGGAGGCATTAACGCCCTTTCTCAAAAGAAGCATGCATGACACTGTGTTTCCTTTGGATTTGGAAGTCTCAATCAATCCATCTCACAAGGAGGGTATGCAAGGCATCTTCTAAGTGCTATGGGGAATACAGGCAGGGCTGCATGTGAGGAACTTCTAATCAATTAGTAAGTTATAATGACGCATAAATAACATCATCCTTGCAGGTGTCACTGAGAGATGACTTTATCATCTTATACCTATGTCATCACTGATTTCTGTTTCACCTTATTACTGTGGGTCAAGCCAAGGGCCAAGAGATAGAGAAGAAGCCCCACTGTCGGCCATGGCAGACCTGTCACACTGGTTTCAGCTGTCCAGCCTCCCCAAGCCTTTTTCTACATTTAGGAAATTTCCTTCTTATGAGTTTTTAGAGAGGACAAAAACCTCCTCCCTCCCATTAGTCTCAGGCTCTGTGGATTCATCATGTCATTGCTGGACTTGGACTCAAAAGATAGTTAAATGAGACACAAGGGACAAGAGGCTCTTTCTCTCTGGTGGCAATTGACACTGTGACAGTAATTTCTTTACTAGAACCAGCTGAAAGGGAGGCGTTACTCATTTTCCCTGGCTCCTGTGCCTCAGGATTGGTTTCCAAGCCTTCTTACAGATGCTGTAAGTAACTCAAATCCTTTTAACATAGTCCTTTTTTTTTTTTTTGCTTACAATTAAGATTCCTCAGTGATACATAAATTCATGCCTCAAATGTTATTATCACACTCTAGTAGATATATGTGCACAGGCTATGGATAATTCCATAGTTAATTCCTAAAGCAGACTCTTAAATGGCTAATAAACACATTAAAATGTTCCATTCTAATAATAAATAAGTGTGAATTAAAATAAGATACAAAATTTCAATTATCATAATTGCTTAGGTTTTAAAAACTATAATATCCATCATTGTTGAGGGTGTGGGTGAGGGATGTTCCAAATCCCTTATGGATGCGATGCCAGTGGAAATAGGAGCTAATGAATATGTAAACCTTGTGTGTAGAGAAGGCTGCTCCTCACAATGTTAATTATAATAGTGAAAATATGAAAACTATGAAAATAACCTACATATACAATAGAGACGAGATCATATAAATTATGTTCATACAATTCAATAGTGTTCAGCCAGTAACAATGAGATCTGCAAACAATATTTAATGTAATAGATCATGAAATAATGCTGCTTAAAAAGAAGGATATGTAACTGTAGGGGTAATATGATCCAATTTCTGTTAAAACAATGGGAAAAAATATGTTATTATATGCACAAATTTATCAGAAAACAACTTACTAAAATATACATACTGCTTATCTTTGGTTTATGAGCAAATGGGAGGTTTTAATTTTTTTCTTTCATTTTGTTGGTATAATCCAAGTAGTCTTTAAAAATCAAGCAAAATTATATCTTTAAGGTCATGGTCATAATTTTCTTTCTTATAGCTTGTCTAATAGCCCATCTGCTGCAGTTCACATCTGTTTTCTCTTACCATTTGAATTTCTTTTCTACTCTTTTGAAATAGTTGCATTTCTTAAATAATTGGGTCTCTAACTTGGATATGTAACCTTCAGATTCTTCTATGTGCTTTTAACACTCATTGCACCCACCTGGACAAACCCAGGCTCTGTGGGATTTGAGTGAACCCCTATTGTTTTGACACTTTACCACCCGATTAGTGGCAGCCCTGAATTTACCTACTGAACCCTGATCCTCTTTCCAGTTCTGCCTCAAGTCAGAAAATAATCAGATTTACTCTCTGCACGAACGAGCCAGCAATGCATTCAGTTATGCTTAATCATATATGCCTAGAATTGTAGGAAGATAAATTATTCAGAATATTATTTTCTGGAACTAATTATCCTAGTTATTACTAAAGATACTGAAATAAAGGGAATTTCCTTCTTTATCGGAGGAGAGACAGAGAGGTGAAGGGCATATGTATAAAACGTATATCAGACAAAGCTGCCATTCAGTGGGAACAGTGGAGGTGAGCAAAGCCAAGCACAGGTGGGCAGCTAGACCCAGGGCCTGGCCACAGAGGAAGATGAGATGGAAGCTATAGGATACTGGCATCCAGGAGAGCAATGGCAGAAACACACACCTTTGAGGAACCAGTGATGAGATGCTATTATGCCTGAGAGAGAATATTAGACCAACTTAGTTAGAGTCCGAGGGGAGATGTGGCAGCTTGTGTGACCATCCCTTATGCTCTTTCTACAATATGACTTTGATATCCCACCCTTCAAGGTATGGGATCTGGGTGGGCTTTTGATGCTATGCAACTTCTGCAGCAAGATCATGGAAGGAAACAGCTTCTGCCTAGTTTTCTGGTGGTGTTCACTCTTGGACTTAGCAGCTGCCATATTGTGAGGAAGCTCTAGTAGCCACATGGAGAGGCCACATGTAGGTCCAGCTTATGCAGCTGAGTTGAACATCCCAAGGAGCAGTCTGCCATCTGAAGCCATTTGCCAGTGTGAAAGATGTAGGGAAATACTTTCTCGCTTCCCTACTAAGGTCTGAACCCCAAAACTGAACATCCATGTCTTTACTGTGTGGGTATGAGTTCATGAAGAAGCCAGTTTATTCTATCTTTGCCATGCCTTCTGTATATATTTCCAATAAATTCTACTCTGATTCATTGCCTTCATCCACCTCCTGAGCAAGGCCAAGCACTTAGCATCTCTCTTACTACATCTATTATAAGACAGGTTTTCCCTGACAACAAGCAAAGAATGGGGATAAGAGGGAATCAGGCTGTGCTGGGGAAACTGGAGGGATGCGATGGGTTTTACAGATGGAGTTCTGACAACAAAGCAGTGAGTGAAGAGGAAAAGAAACCAGGTAGTTGAACCTGCAGGGGATTTCTGGTAATTTATTTCCTCAAGAGTGTTGGAAGCCTCAGCAGTAAGGGGCGAAGGAGATGCCAGCTCATTCCAGAAGATCTGTACTAAACGAATGCCTCTTGGATCCGGAAATTGTACTAGATGTTCTTGAACAGTATATACTGTTCTTGTAGTAGGTGTCAAGAACTTCTAAGTGTTTTACATGTATTAACTCATTACGATAATTCCACGAGCCAAGTACTTTATTTTTCCCATTTTACATATAGAAAATAGGCACAGAAATGTTAAGTGCCTTGCCCAAAATTGTGCAGCTTGTAAAAATTAGAATTCTGGCTCTAATCCTGATTCTTTTGACCTCTATGCTATCAGGCGTCAAGTGCTAAATTTAATTCCAGTTAACTTTGCAGAACTGTGGATAAAATCAGGGATGCAGACTGAAAAGGTTTATCCCATGTCAGTAAAAAAAAAAAAATGTAGAAAGGGACATATTTTAACTGCCTTGGATCACATTCCACCTCTGTGCCTTCTGACTGTGGTGGGTTCTCAAAGGTATGGCATGTTTCACATAATAGAGTAAAGTAGATTATTAGGATTATGTTACAGCTAATGCTTAGCCTTCAGAAAATTTGGCTACCATTATTAAATAAGTGAGCTGTGTAAACTCTGGAAAGCAAAAGTGCATAGTAAAGAACACAACCTCTGATATCAGAGAGAACTGGGTTTGAGTCTTGAGTCTACTGCTTGGATATAACCTCCTGTATAATATTTATCTCTTTTAAGCCTCAGTTTCCTCATTGTGAAATGGAATTAATAAAAAAAAACACCTCATAGCATTGTTGTAAAGATTAAGCAAGATAATATATTTAAAGGCTGAACACAATATCTGGCACAGAATTAACATTCAAATGTAAGTTGATGATGGTGGGGGACATGATGATGCTACAGTCACATATAGTTAGAGGTAAGTATTTTAAATCAGTTTTCTAAGGTTTTTAAGCAAGACTTAAATCCAGTGAATATAAATTAATAGAATATTGAAAGAGTCTATTTTTCTCATTCTATTAGGTGATTTTCCAAATCATCTTTTTATCTCTCTTGATGTTGTAATGTGGTATGAAAGAACTAGTAAGGAAAGCAATCATTATTAAATAATAAAGGTATAAACTAGGAGTAGCAGATGAGATAAAACTCATAGCTCACAGTATTGCGCTTTTTTGAGTGTTGGCTCGTGTAGTGAACAGAATATGTTAAGTGTCATGTGGGAGCCATTTCTGAAAAACTTTGAAAGAGAAAGAAGATTGAGGCTGGAAAAGGTGTAATGTGGTTATGCATATAAGTTCTGCAATTTAAAAATAAAGAACAGGAGAAAAAGTAATTATATTTTTCCATGTTCTATTATGTCCCAAATGCCCAAGGTTGAAATCAGACAACCAACATGCATTGAATACTCTATGCCACGCATTGTGAGGGACTCTGGTGTAGGAAGAGCCACGAGGTACGGACATCAGAGTATAGTCCCTAAGAGCTTAGGCTCCTGAACTGATAGCCTGGATTCCAATACCCATTCTGTTCCTTCATAGCTCTGTGTGACCTTCAATTCATTTATCTTTTCTGAGCCTTCATTAACTTATCTGTAAAAAGAAAAAAAAAAAAAAAAGGAATATTAACAGCACCGAAACTGAAGGCTGTTGTGAATATTTTATGAGACAGTGTCTACTAAAATGACCTGTTTGACATAGAGTAAACAGTAATAATATCTTAACAATTGTTATTACAATATCAACTTCAAGGAGCTCACAATCTGGTAGATACAGTAGACTTATTAAAATAAGCAATAAGAACTTGGCATATAAGGAACTTACAGAGATTCTTGGGCTCATTCATAGAGGAAAGGGTGCTTTTATCTGTTTGAAGGACTCAAGCAAAATGTCACAGAGACCTTAGAAAGTGAGCTGATGCTGTGTGTACCGTAACAGGAACACAGACTGAGGTCATGGAGCAGGGTTGGGAGTTTGTACAGAGGTGGAAACAAAAGACAAGGGAATGGAGAGGAAATTTGCTTCTTTCTAAGTTACTTTTCCTCTCCATCTTTATGTTGCTCCATTGCTGCTCACCTTTCCCATGCTTCCCGTATCTTCCAGCTGCTCCATCAAAGGGACGTTTGTCTGGGTATGTAGGCCATATTCAGAGCAGGTCAGGGAAAAAGAATCCATGCTCTTTGTAAGGGCTTCATGGCAAAACATTCCCCCGGTCTCCTCCAATAATACGAGGTTAGGGAAATCAGAACAGAAGGAGTACAGAGGGAAAGGCCCTTACAGTGTGCCAGCCTCACACGTCCAGTACTCGATGTGTGGTGTATTATTTCATCCTCACAGCGATCCTACAAGGGAGGTCTCATTAAACCATTTATAAAGCACACAAGAAAACTGAGGCTCAGAGAGATCAAAAAGCTGGAAGCTAGTGCAAAATTTCAAACTACAGTTTAGAAATAACATGCTACCTGTCCAAACAGGCTGCTGAATCGCAGAGGAGAAAACAACTGCTTTTCACCATGGACATTGTCAACACACATTACTTTACCTTTAAAAAATATGTCTAAAATGTGTTGAAATGATTAATACTCATACTTTAAATGTAAACACTCTCTTTCCTGTGTGTACCATATCGCTTTGCCCTCTTTATTTGAGCAATATACCCTGCAGTGTGTAAATAGGAGATGACAACTTCTGTAATATGTGTGGGGGAGGAATGGATTTGATAAAACAGAAGCATGCATAATTCATATAGCAAGCCCTGTCCCACTCAGTTTCTGCATAAATAATCTGCAGATCCTCTGAACTTCTGCCAGCAGCTGCCTCTCCCCTCTTTTGCCCCTCACCTTCCAGAAATCTCTCATATTGGGCATGGTATAGGGAGATGTGGGTAATAGAGATAAGATTTGTTTTTCTCTGAATCTAATTATTGTTATTTAGCATTTTCTCAATATGTTTATAATAAATATTGTTGGGTTTTACTTTTTTTACTAACAGGCAAGTAGAAATGCAGAGATGATAACAGGCAGCTCAAGGTACCATTGCAGATTGGTGGAAGGAGTGAGATTGGTAGTCAGCCATTCGCCCACCAGTGTAGGACTCAGGTTATTAAGTTTGTATTTGTTCTTACACGCCTTATTTACCCCATGGGTAAACATTGTGCATTGTCTCTATTTCTTTCCATGATGGGATCCTTTTTAGATATACATCTGGTTGAATCATTTCATGTTACTTTTAAGTATATGTAGGCGGCTTAAATTTTTTAGTGATAATTCAGATGTAAAAAGATGACTTTTTTTATATATACAACAGAACATAACTTGCTTCTAGCCCTCATTTCTGCTTGGTGGTGATGGAGACCCAAATTTGGCTGTTGGAGGTAACTATCACTTATGGTTTACGACAGTCTTGTCCAGGTTAATGCAATCATGTTGGTATAAATAGTCCATTGAGGATTTAAATGCAGTCAATATAAAATTCAAACTTCTTATCCAGGTGATCTTCTGTTTTCAAAGAATCTTCCTGTCATCTTTCCAATACGGTGCCTAAGCTCATAGGGGCACTTGTATAACTGCACAACATGAGAGGAAGAATGTCTAGTTCTCGTGCAGTCATCTAGATTCCTGCTGGCCGCCTCTGAAGTGGATGTCTCTACCCACTGTACTAAGTGCCCTTGGAAATTACCCACTTGATCATTGGTGAAGTTCTAGGACCTGCTGCTAATGGTTCATGGTCTCTGCCATCTTCCTCTCTATCCCCTCCTCATACCAAGTGTCATTTCCTTTCAACTTATTGGCCCTTTGGCCCATTCCCGTTCTTTGCAGAAACTTCTGCAAAATCATATTCAGCCACCGGAAAACTGAAACATGCTCTTTCTCATCCCTCTCTTCTCTTTCAAGGTGCCATTCGACCATATCTAGTCTATTAAGGTAGACAAGACCACCCAGGCTCTCTAGGAAGACCCCAAACACAAACCCATCTGTGGTTTCTATTCCATCTATTCCTAAAGAAGGAGGGAGGGAGCGGGCCATGTGTTTCACACACACCCCCTTTCTCTGGGCTTCTCTAATCCAGGAAGAACTTTTATGTCCTCTCAATTTGGCAGGAAACCACCTTCAATTTCATATCATGCTATTTCCTTCTCTATAGTTTATAGCTAACTCTAGGACTGAGGTGATCCCCCAAGAGGCTGAGAGCTGAGGACTATCTGCTGACCCCACTCCCAGCTGCCACAAACATGAAGGAAGATCTGAGTGTTCCTTCTTCATGTCCTCTGCAATGATGGATGATTTCTGTGCTTACTTAGTGGTGTAATTTTGCTCTTTAAATACCCTGTGTTACACATCTAAATACCCTATGTCCTGCTGGTATTTAGAATTCTCTTTGCCCCATGGCAGTGAAAGGAGAGGCAATTTATACTTGTTTGGGAGGGAACAATCACTTCCTCATGGGAATCTAAACCAAAAATTGATTCCCTATACTTTTTTCTCCCCAGCCAGGGATTGAATATGCAGACCTGATACTTTCTGTGTAACTCCCCTCTTAGCTCAATGTTTGCAGTCTAATCATTCTAAGCTTAGTATGGGGATGGGGCTACACTTGTTTCAAGAACTGAAAGAGCAGCATTTTTTTCCTCTTTAGGAAATAGTGGCGGATTGGGGAAGAACTCTGTTCAGGAGAGATATATGGGTGCAGGCAGGAGAGAGACAGTAGAGAGAGAAGTAAAGATTAAAAGGAAGAAACTCCACTTTTTTTGAGAAATTTCCCCAAGGAGATGACACAGCAGGTGTCCCCACATCCAGATAAACAGTCACACCTGAGGCCCTCCTGAGACGGTGTGAATGCCTGTTTGTATCATTACTACTGGAAAACAACTCCGTGTGCATTTCCTACCCATGTTGGATCATTAAGGTTGTCAGAATTTGTGTTCTAAAAGCCCGACTGGGGAGGGAGGGACATTCAACTGGCAAGATACAAAAAGCTAGTTAATAAACATCCTAAAGAGCTTCTTAAAGGGCTGCGAAGGACTTAGGGTGGTGTCTGAATGTGTTCAAGAGCCACACCATCTGAAGCTAGCAACTACAACATTAACACAGATATTTGTCTTGCTGCTTTGACAATGCTTTGATTAGAATTCCAGAGTTAACCAGCTAGATATACCACACACTCAGCTGAGCAGAAATTTAAGTCAAACTGTAGAATCAAAATCCTGTTGATAAATATTTTGGCTGACTGTTTCCTACTAAGGCCGGCATTTAGCCAACATATTTGTTAACTGAGCTGCAATTTGTTCTTTTGGATTCAAATTCACTAGTTCTGTGTCACTCTTTGGCTGCTGACAGGGCTGTCTGCAGAGGAAATTGAAATAAAAACTAATAATGATCCAAACGACTAATGGAATAAAATTGGAAACCAATTGAGAAAATTATAGAGGAGAAAATCAGCTGAACTGGGAGTGGGAGAGATAACGCTGATTATGCTAACTCCTTCATGAAAATGTTTCTACTCACCCTGCCAGATGTGGCTCCTCCCTTTTCTAACCTAACCTCTCAGGGCACTCAACAAATTCTTCCTTATGTTATATGGATTTATAGACGTACATAATTACTTCCTCCTGACTAGACATTAAGGTCCTCAGGGTTAAGTCTACCTTATCCATCTTATATTCCCTTGAATAGTGATTCACACATGCTAGGTAATTGAACTGTAAAATAATAGAGCTATAAAAAAATTTTGAACTGGCATAATCTAACCCCTTCTTTAACAAATGACAAAATTGAGAACTAGGATGTTTTAACAATCTGCCTGGGGTTACCTGGTATTGGAAACACAGTAACTTAGATGCCAGGTGTCCTCACTCTCAAGCCAATAATCTTTTTTCAGTTACACTATTATTACTAGCTCATATGTATTACATATAAACATGCTCCCATCTGTGACAAAAACATAAAGCACAAAATAAATGCATCTCATAATGCCACCACTCAGAATAATCAATCCCTATCAATAATGTATTGTATATATGTATAAATATATAAATGTATAAATAAATATATAAATGTATAAAATAGACATTTATATATATTGATATATAATATAAAATGTACATGGAAATATATAATCTATATGTAAATATTTATCAACATTTTATTAATTAAATATATAATTTAAATGCAATATGAATATATTTTTATATAAAGTAAATACATGTATAATTATGTACCTTGGTGTTTAAATTAATTTTACATTATATTATTAGAATCTTCCCACAGTACTGTTTTCATCAATATGATCTTTAAAGACTACCTTAAAAAGTCCATTTTGTAGACTTAGCACAATTTTTTTGACTCATCCTCCATAATGTAGCTATAGAAACTATTCAAAATTTTCACTGTTATAATAAAAATATTTTTTTCAAAAAATCTTTCACCATTAAAATGCAAAGATATGGAGGGCATTTTGCATATAATTCTTGTCCACACCTCATATTTTCTTACGAAGGTGATTTCTGAAACCAAGTAATGAACTGTTTATGGCTTTTTATACATATTGCAATATTTTTTCTAATAAATTCACAATAATAAATACTCCCACTACCATTAATCAACTCTTGTGAATGTTTTTCAATGTTACAATTGCTTTATTTTAAAAGGCATGATTTTTTATTATCTGAAAACTAAGAATATATTTTATTTATTTGGTTTGAGCAAAGTTACAAGTGAGAATTTTTATATTTTAAGTCACTGTCTATTTTGTCATATATATTGACTAAATATATACATACCCATATGCGCATGCATATAAACATATACTTATATACACACACATAGTAACTTTAGAATTTACAGAAGATATTGAAGTACTTTCATAATAATGTCCTGTCACCTAAGTTTAATTTTTTTTCTTTTCTATGAGATTCATATATTGCTTTTTCTCTTTGTCAAAATTTTCATTTGGTAAAAGTCTTTAAGGAATACTTTAATGTTTATCAAGATGATTCTAATGATAAGTTTAAACTTAAATTTTAATGTTGTACTCTTTAATTTACATCGAATTTTCAGAATTTCTAGGAATTATTTTAAATTACCCACAGACATAAGCTTGTTAAATGCTTTGTGTTCCTTGTTTACTTTTTAGTGGGCCCTGGAGGGTGAACTTCTCACCAATAAACTGAATTTTCTCTATGTTGAATTATCGTGGATATTCTAATACGGCTAGTGCTTCCAAGCACTTACTAATGAACTATACCATAATCTTGTCATTTATATTTTTTCTAATATACATTGCATATGACGTCTTTAAAACATCCATGGGCCTAGAGAGAGTCAAAATGAAAATCTGATAATTTTATCAAATTTCTTAGTAAAACAGATCTGAAGGTCAATTGTTTTTAAAATTATTTATAATATTTTTATTTATATTTTGAAATAGTTTTACACTAACACAGAAGTTGCAAAAATTATACAGGGACTAGAAAAGTCATATCTACAAAGACAGAAAGTAGGCTTGAGCTGAGGACAAGAACAGGTCTGACTGCTACTATTTCTTTAGAGGGTGATGAAAATGTTCTAAAAATAGTGATGGTCTTCATACTCTGTAAACTTACTGAAAACCATTCAATTGTACATTTAATGTTAGTGATTTTAATAATATGTATATACTTCAATAAAGCTCTTAAAAATACAATACAAAGGGCTGGGTGCAGTGACTCATGCCTGTAATCCTAGCACTCTGGGAGACTGAAGTAAGGGGATTGCTTGAGCTCAGGAGACCAGCCTGGGCAACAGCGAGACCCAATCTCTACTAAAAATAGAAAAATTAGCTGGGTGTTGTGGTGTGTGCCTGTAGTCCCA